>LPNX010496777.1:449242-459519 GCA_001517045.1 Pseudotsuga menziesii | reverse complement strand
TGTCCATCCCACCTATCAGGTCTAGTTGTATTTTCCCATTTAACCAATTTAGTCTTCCACATGGTTGACTACAACACACACTAGACACAATTTTCAAAAATACTTGGCTATGACAAGATGGTACCAATCCCTCCAATATTTTATTTATAGGGAAATGTTTCCACCTTTACATTATAGAATCATTAGATTTCATAGTTACATCATTTTCATTCATTTCCTACTCTTTTAACACCATATAGGAATCTACTAGCACTTCACCATCTAGCATTCAACACATTACTTGTTTTCCACTAGCTACAAGCCATCAACACGGATCCCATAGCTAGAATCACTTTTTGGACTACTTTTTTTCCTGCATTTCAATTGTTGGGGTATATGCTTTTCCTTGGGGTTTTTACATGAGAAACATATAGGCTTAAATCACATTTCTTACCAGCTCCCAAGAATATACCTCCTTTCTACAAGAAGTTAGCATAACAACATCAAAATCATTAATTCCCCTACTTTTCACATCCGCACATGCACCAACCTCTTTTTTTCATCATATTTCCAACATTTGTAGATCCAACTTCTCTCTTAGTTATTCAATGAATAGTTTAAGATATTCTTCCAATATGTTTCTCTTTTCCTACAACCATTCCTAAGTCGAGAGAAAAATGGAGATGTTGGGAGGAGGTGCTAAGTAACACCCAACCAACTAGGAGTATGAGAATCACTCCTTCTATGAGTGCACAAATAGTGTGAATGTTGTACATTTGATGTTATTGATGTGTACCTAATATGTTAGTTAGTCGGTTAGAGGAACCTTTTCCAATGTTAACTTGTGTGTATGTCCTTATAATAGTATTTCTAGATTCAAGCTATGTGCATTCTTAGAATAGGATTTTATTTTGTCAAGAAATAAAGCTATATGGATGTATTTCATAGTATATAAATGTTAGGATTAATTGTAATCCTCCCATGACCACCATAGTGTAAATGTCATGCCCTAGATTAAGAGTATGTTGCCACTTCATTAGTTCTACAGGGAAGTAATCTGGGGCCCACTGACCACCTAATGTGCCAATTTGCATGAGTTTGGGAGCTCCAGAGAGCAATCCCTATAATTTAAGAACCCACACTGAGTCTTGGGATTCCCACCATCAATTCACCCTAGTCTGTGGTGATTTTTGCTACGCTGGGCATCCGTTAGTTCATCTTCAGTTAGCTTAGCATCACATTTGTATAATTTAAGGGAGTTTGACGCCTTTTCTCACCTACCTTTGTCAGTTAACTGATTGTGAACTTATTCAATTTTTCGGAGTTGCATTAGTGAACCTCCAGTGGTGGTTAGTGATCTTTGGAATCAATCCAAGTCATGGGATTCAAATCACTCCCATAGGATTTGAATTTCCTTTATTGTATCATGGATGTATTACATATAGATTAATGATTATGATATTAATGTTATGCTGTCAAATTTTTGTCTCTTGGTAGTTTAATTTCACCATGGTTGTTTGATCATTGTACATTGAATTTATTCTTCCTCGTTCTATCTTATTTCATGGTGAGGTTCAATCCAACATAAAGATATTGAAGCTTTGTTGAACTAAACATGGTACCCGAGCAGGTAATCAGGCCAACTTCAATCCTCAAAAACATCCATTGATGCACCAAAAACAACTGGGTTCCACATAATTCGTGGTATTTGTGCCTTGCTCCCTCTGGATTTATCTAGAGAATTCTAGCTAGATGTGAAGCACCCTAATAATGTGCACATGTCGAAGTATAGAGTGATTGAATTAATTTTCCATCGAATTGAAAGTGCTTTTGCAGGTAATTTGAAGAATTTAAAACAATTGTGCTACTCCTAAAGCTGCAAAATGGAGAAATCAATAACCTTGACATACAAGATCCTCACACCCTTCAACTATCTTGATTGGAGGGATGATATACAGATTGTGTTGTGCAACACGGGTTTGTAAAGGGTCACTATGGGAAAGGAGGGTGAACCCCAATAGTCTCTAGAAAATTCTAAGTATCTGAACAAATTGGATGAAGCATTTGGTTTCATGTGCATTCATATCTCTAGGGAGATACTCTTCCATCTAGATGGATTAAAAACTCCAAGAGAAGTATGGAAGAAGTTTGAATCACTGTTTAACAAGAAGGATGAGCTGAGAAGTCATATTCTAGAGAATGAGTTGATTTCTCTTCATCCCAGCTATTTCAATTCCATCAAGCAATTCTTCACCAATTTCAAATCCTTAGTCATGCAGTGCAAGCAATGTGGGATTGATAAGACGAACGAGCTATTGGTGCTCTCTATTATGACCAAAATTGGACCAGAAATTCTGAGTGTTCATATCCACCTTTCACTTTGGGATACTAACAACTCCAAATTGGTGAATTCCATCTCTTGATTCCTTCACAGAATCTCCTATTCATGAAAAAGATAAGTTGATACATATGGGATACCTCCAAGCCTCCAAAAATAAATCTCTCTTGGATGGGGAGACCAATAATGCGCAAGAAAAGGGGAAGGAGAAAGGAAAGAAAAAGAATAACTCTAGTATCAAACCTAAGGAGAAGCATAATCCTTCAGAAGGAGCCTCGGGTTCCAAGAAGGACAAGCACAAAAGGTTTGAAAATCCCAAGTGATCATACTGCAAGAGAGGGAATCATCTAGAGAACTTATGTATCAAGAAAACCATAGACCAAATGTCTAGACTCCTTGAGCAAAACAATATTTCCCTTCCTAAAGGCATAAGGAAGCATGATCCTGGAAACAAAACTAAAGATCATTAGAGATGACATGGACTGAAGGTAGGTTTCTCTCAGTCACAAGCTTTTCTCATTGATTCTGGAGCCTCCAACCACATGGTTTCCTCCAAAGAACCATTATCTTCTATGTATCTCTCTACTAGTCCTAGCATACACATGGGAGATGACTCTCAAATCCCAGTTAATGTTAGGAAAGGTTCAATTCAATTTGAGCATGGAGTGTTCAAAAATTTCCTCTATGTTCCCTCCCTAGAAAAAAAATTGTTGGTTGTATATCATATGACCCATGCAGGATCACCCAAGCAAGTCATATTTGATCCTAACTCGATGGATATCTCACAAATATCTACTAAGAACCTGATGGTGAAAAGAGCTGCAAATCATGCCTTCAAGCAATATGAATTTTCATTTTCTTCCTCACTCATACCCAAGTTTCCTATTAACTCATGCTAATGATACAAGCAAGATTTGGCATGAAATATTTGGCCATCTGAATTTCAAATATCTCCAGCAGTTGCACAATGAGGAGATGGTTGAGGGATTTCCTCTCATTAAGTCCTCTCAAGGTGTTTGCAATGGTTTCTTTATAGGTAAGCATCCAGAGCAAAGGTGTGAGGTTGGGAAAGCAAAAAAAATTTCCTCTATACTTTATTTGGTTCACAGTGATGTCTCTGGACCAATTCCTAGAACATCCATGAATGGATCCAAATACTTTTTGACCTTCATTGATGACTACCCAAGGTATTGTTGGATCTTCTTTCTTAAGCATAAGTATGAGGTGTTTGAAACCTTCAAAATTTTCAAATCCTTAGCTAAGAACACTCTTGGGAAGAAAATAAAAGCACTCAGATCATATAATGGAGGAGAGTACATCAAAAGAGAATTCCATCAATTGTGTGCTTATGTAGATATTCAAATGCAACATTCAATCCCATACACACCACAACAAAATGGTGTAGTTGAGATGAAGATCAAATCCTTAAAAGATATGAATACATGTCTTTTTGAAGTAAGAGATCTTCCATCATATATGTGGGCTAAAGCAGTGAACTTGCTTCATACATCCGGAACATAGTGCCTCACAAGTCAGTGGTTGGGGTCACTCCTTCCGAAGAACTGATGGGACATAAGTCCAATGTCTCACATCTGAGGATTTTTTGATCCAAAGCATGGGTCAGAATTCCATCTAACAAGAGGAAATCCTTCCAACCTCAAAGTAGTGAATGCACTCTGTTAGGATATGTAAATGATGAAAAAGATTACAAACTTATGGAGATTACAACTAGAAGATGATTCATAGAGTGGAGTGTCCAATTCAATGAAGATGCATGGCATGATATATACAATCAGCTGAAAAGGAAAGCATAAATACTCAATCTTTTATTTGCATATGATGATGTCTCTACTAATGTTTCAGATTCAGAGTCTGAAGATGAGGATCAAGAAGATCAAGATCTTGACATTGAGAATGAATATAAAGAAGATCCGGATTCATATCCAACATTTGCTTCCAATCCAAGGCCTAAATGGGCCCAAAAATGCATTGAAGCTGCTGAGAATAGTGTTGGGGATCCAGCTGACAAAAGAAGAACTAGATCTCAATTTCTATAACGCTAAAAATCTGTTTATTGGAACTTCTCGAACTTCCACTTTCGAAAATACAAATAATCCATGGAGAGATATAAAAGTTGATAAATAAGATATGATATTTTACAATATAGAATTTTCCGTATATATAATTATTTAAAGGGAATATACTGCAACTCTTCATAAAAAGTTACACATTTTCACTAATTAATATTATATTATTATATTATTATTGTTTGTTTGTTTGTTGTTGTTGTTGTTGTTGTTGTTGTTGTTGTTATATATATATATTATAGCATGTTATATTTTTATATAACAATATTGTCTTCCCCTTAAGGGAAACTTTGTCTTCAAAGCTTTTTGAAGACAAGGCTTACATCTGATTTCTTTCTTGTAACGTTGTTTCTCGATCTTTTATGTTAGTAACTGCAACACTTGATGAAATGAAACGATATGAGTTACAAATTCCTAAGAAAAATGCCGCATCGTTTGTGAAGTGGTCTATTCGAGCTATATCTTCATTGGAGTTGTTTGTTGATGGATTTGTTGGATGGAACTTCTTGTTTTCTACTTAGCTTATTGATTTTTTGTTTTTTATTGTTTTAAAATCATAACTCCTCTGTTTATTTTTATTTTTACCCTGCCGTTGATCAAAATGAGTCTTATAATTTGGGTGTCGATAAGGATTTCTTATTGTTTGTTTTTTAACTAGATTGACTTCTTTTTGAACTATGACAAGGACTAGATTTGTATTTTCTTCTTTTTCCAACAAATATTTATCATTCTTAAATTCATAAGGCTCTATTTTGCACAAAATGTATCCTATTTGGAAAAGGACCAAAATATTCTAGGAATCTTTCATATTTTGGGCATACATTTTTGCTCGTAACTCAGAATTGCAAGGAATTTGGACCATTGGAAAGGTATTGAAATTATCTACAACTTTTCTGTTTTGATTTTTTCCTAATTCATTATTGTTTGTCCAAGTCAATAATTTTAGTAAAAAAAACATCTTTTAAAAGATATTTTTTTAAAAGCATCTCAGTAAACGATGATTCATTACTAAAACACCTACCCCGAAAAAATGGTAAAGAATTAAGAAAAACACAAAACAACAACATTGTAGATAATTTTAATGCCTTTCCAATGGGCTAAAGTTTTCCTGATTCTAAATTACCAGTGAAACGTTATTCCCAAAATGCAAAAGATTCTATGAATCTTTTCACTTTTTGTTAAATAGGATATGCTATATAAGATGGTAGAATGTTATGGTTCCTCATCACTTTGTTTTGCAATTTTTCTTATCTTTAAGCTTCTGAATTTGATCTATTAGATCTTGTTTACTCTTCTTAAGGTGACCATTCTTTGATATTTTCTAATAGTTTCTTCTAAATATCTTGACTCTCCTCTTCTAGCATTTTATTATCTTGTGCCTTATCCTTAGCATTCTTGATTTGAAGAAACAAATTCTGATAATTATTTCTTAGACAACAGATATCTTCTTGTTTTTCCATGATGACTTTATCAAATTATTTCTCCATCCTTTTTTATTGATTTCTGATCTTTTTGTGAAAGCGCATTCGAGATGTCTTTGAAGTCTTTAGATGACACAACTCCTGAACTTGAATTCAGTGTAACATCCTGGAATGTGACATTCTTATTTTTGTATGGAAATGTCAAAAGAAATTTCCTTGTGTTGAACATGAAGATACCCAATGTATCTAAGCAAAATGACCCTATAATTATATCAACCTTGTATTTGTCCAATGACACCACTGAAACAATTCTGAATTGAGTTAGGACCTTGTAATCATCAACAGATAGTTGTAGGTTCTTAATCTCATGTTTCTCATTAGAAAGAACCATGTTATTGTCAATTATATCTGATTCTGAAAGCATTAATTAATTTTATAGGTTAACATTTATATAATTCTTCTTGGTTGTCGTGCAAATAACAATGCAAACAGACTTCTTTTGAATAATCCCATAAGTATTTAATATGGGGTGTGCATGTTTTTTAAAAGTTTGTGGGAATATTCCTTATTTTTTGTCATGAGAATCCATTCTATTATGCTTCTTATCCCAAGATATATCAAAGAAAGACATCTTTTATCTTGTATATTATACTATACTCTTCAATAATTAATTGTATCCCTTTAAGACTTCTTGTAGATTGGGTGGTTGGAAGGAATGATTGTTACCTTCCCCACCCAAGTTCAAATCTCACTTGATCCTTAGTAGCCTTGAGAATTCTTATGCACTTCTAGATTTTTTTCCCCTTAATACTTCTTGTAAATTGGTTGGTTAGAAGGAATGATTGTTACCATCCCCACCCAAGTTCAAATGTGACTTTCTCCTTAGTAGCCTTAAGAATTCTTATAACTTCTAGTTTTCGAATACATATTTACATTCTAACTTTATTATTAGCTTTCACAAATGCTTCAAATAAACCACTTGTTGGAAAAGCCCAAGAAGGGGCTTTGATACCACTGTAATGGTAATAATCCATTTACTAGAACTTCTCGAACTTAAACTTTCAAAAATACAAATAATACATGAATAGATATAAAAGTCTATAAATAAGATATGATATTTTACAAGATAGAATTTCTCACATATATAATTATTTCAAGGGTGTCTAATGCAACTCTTCATAAAGAGTTACACATTTTCACTAACTAATATTATGTTATTCTTGTTTGTTGTTATTTCCATTATGATATATATAGATCATCCTGAAATTGTTATATAAAAAATATAATATAATATATATATATATATATATATATATATATTATATTTTTTATATAACAATTTCAGGATGAAAACCTTACGCTATGCCATACAAATCCACTTCTCCCATAGAGGTGCTTCATGATGTTGGGGTATGATACAAAGTCCTACAAATAGGCTTTCCATGATCCAAGATGGAAGGAATCCATGGATGATGAATAGAATTCGCTACAAGACAACCAGACCTGGGAGCTTGTCTCCTTGCCTACCGAGAGAAAGCTAGTTTAGTGAAAATTGATCTATAAGGCCAAAAATATTCAGGTAACATGATTACTCAGTCCATATACATAGGATATTTGCTCAAAGTATTCCACATGACTAGTTGCAAAGAAGCAAGCTACCCCTTATTATCTGGCATCATATTGGAAGAAGGTGGTTCTACACCCCTGGTTGATAGTACTCTTTACAGACAATTGATTGGTAGCTTATTGTACCTTATTCATTCGAGACCAAACTTGTCATATGTTGTGAGTGTTATTTCTAGGTTCATGTAGGAGCGAGATGAGATGCATTGGAAGGAGGTAAATTGCATCTTGCATTATATGCAAGGTACTAGAGAGTTTGGGATTCACTATTTTGCTAGTGTTCAGCTAGATCTGATTATTTTTATTGACTCAAAATGGGATGGTGACAGTACTGACAAAAAATATATATTAGGATTTGTGTTCATGGTGTTATCTGGACCTATCTACTGGTCAAGAAAGAAGTAAGAAGCTCTTTCTCTCTCTTCAGCTAAAGTAGAGTATCGGGGGGCAATGAATGCAACTATTCAGGCATTTTGGATAATTGGTATTTTAATAGATTTTTGAATTCACACTTCTCATTCAGTAGACCTATTTTGTGATAATAAAATTGCAATTAAAATTTCTAATGATCCAGTACAGAAGCAATGGACCAAACACATTGAAGTCCGCATGCACTACATCTGAGAACTAGTGCATAGTAAGGCTAGCATTATGCATTACTGCCCTATAGAGGAGCAGGTTGCATAAATATTCACCAAATATTTAACTGAAAATATTTTTTTCTAATTCAAATCTCTTCTTGGTGTGAAGGTTTGATTCAGTTTTGTCCCTGGTTTTACTATTTATTTTGAGGGGTGGGGGGGAGGGGGAGTTCCCATGAGGTTTTCCCCATTTCCTCAGTTTAATGATAAGTTACTTTTTTGCATCAGATTGTATGGTTTGCCTTTGGTCTCGGTTTCCAATCCCTAGGTTTTATAGGTTTGGATTAAGGGGGGTGTTAGGATTAATTGTAATCCTCCCTTGACCACCATAGTATAATATCATTTCCTAGCTTAGGACTATGCTTCCACTTCATTAGTTCCATGGGGAAGTCGTGTAAAACCCTCCTACCACCTGATGTGCAAGTTTGCATGAGTTTGGGAACTCCAGAGACCAATCCTTATAATTTAGGAATCCACACCAAGTCTTGGGGAGTCCCATCATCATTTCACCTTGGTGTTTGTTGAGTTATGCTCTGATGGGCATCGGTTAGTTCATCTTTGGTTATCTTAGCGCCACATTTACATGAATTAAGGGAGTTAGGAACCTTTGCTAACCTACGTTGGTCAGTCAATTGATTGTGAAATGATTCAGTTGTCCGGAGTTGCACCAGTGAGCCTCCAGTGGTGAATTTTCCATAGTTAGTGATATATGGAGTCAATCCAAGTCATGGGATTCGAATCACTCCTAAAGGATTCAAATTTTCTCTATTGTATCATGGATGTATTACATACAAATTAATGATTATGAGATTAATGTTATTCCATCAAATTTTTGTCTCTTGTCAATTTAATTTCACCATGATTGTTTCATCATTGTACATTGAATTTATTATTTCTCCTTCAATCCTCATTCATAGTGAGGTTCAATCCATACTGAAGATTCTAGAGTTTTTCTAAATTAAACAATAAAGGAAATTGCCTCATCAATGGAAATTAATCTATTTGATCTCGTCTTCTCTCATTTATGGGCTTATTGTCATATCTTGGATTTTATTCTTTATATTAGATAGTGCATTTATATGTTTGTATTCATTTCTAGTGGTTTTTTCTTCCTTCCAACTCCTTACTCCATGTCAATTATGATCACTTTTACCAAAAAAAAACCTACATATTATATACATTTTATTCCTCTATCTTGTCTTAATTTTAGTAAGTAGGTTGCATTTTCTAGTAGGTCTTATTGTGGTTATGTATTCATCTTATTAAATAGGTTTTATTTTCTACTAAGGGCTTCCCTTATGTTGTAGAATATACCTTTTAGAACAAAGACAAAAATATATTTTTTTGTAATGAAAGTTAATCTTCTCTCCAAAAATGTTGTGTAAAAGATGCACTTCCTTTCACTCGAGAGAGAATGTCATTATAAGCATATCCAATGTTATATAAGTCAAAGGCATAAAACTCAACTCAATTATCATGTTTAATGTTATGTATGTTGTATTTACATATACTAGTAAACTATCATATTTCCAATGAAAGTTGATCTTCTCTCCAAAATGGTGTGCAAAAGATGCACTAGCTTTCATTTGGAAGAGAGTGTCGTCATACAATATAAGCATATCCAATGTTCAATAAGTCGAGGGCATAAAAATCAACTCAATTATCATGTTTAATGTTATGTATGTATGTTTTATTTACATATACTAGTAAAATGTTTAATGTTATGTATGTATGTTTTATTTACATATATTAGTAAATTTACTAATGTTAGATATTCTATCTAAATGTTTGCCATTAACTTCCAAAGAATATGTTGGCCTTTAAAACTACAATATTTTAATGGAATCTAATCATCAGTGAGTAAACATACCATTTGGTTATGTGAACTTTCTTATTAATAAATATTCTCTATTGCACTTGTTAAATTGCAAATATGGATCACTAATATGAATGAAATAGTTGGAACTTTTATACCCATGATACATAGTTATCTGGATTTTGTTTTTTTTTAATATATAAATAGAGAGAGAGAGAGAGAGAGAGAGAGAGAGAGAGAGTTCGGTGTGCTAGCTCTGGTGGTTGAGTGTTGTAAGTTGTGAGAAAAAGGTCTAGAGGTCAAATCCCCAGGTTTCTATACATTGTTATATAAGGGCCTCACTTGATGTCCCCATGGGGTAGCTCCGTAATC
>LPNX010496777.1:420326-449132 GCA_001517045.1 Pseudotsuga menziesii | reverse complement strand
TATATATATATAATTTTTTTATTTTAAATTTGGAGCAACTACTATAAAATAAATATGGACAATACACTTGTCTCATCCTCCTTCAATATAGAAAAATCATAGGTGCTATTCCACCCCAAATTCTAAAATATAAAATCCTATCGATGCAATGATCTTACCCCAAAATATCCATCATATATTATGGTATTTTAGAATTTAATTAAATTACTTCTATAGATTTTATTCTCGTGCTTCTTCCTCTTATTATACTTTCCAATAAGCGGTGTATATTGTGTTCAATCACCATTAACTGACTATCAATTTAAGTTGATTGCAAAATATAGGTCTTTAGCTAAAATTTTAAGAAACAAATTAATTAAATGTTAAATGTAATTTATCTCAGTTTTTTATTGGTCGTTTCTATTTGAAGTCTTGTTAGATACTTCACTCTCTCCAATGCATTCTAGTTGCAATATCCCCCCAAGTTGACTAACTTGGAGCCCCACTTTTAAATTTTCCCAACAACTAGTTAAGCGAATTTCATCACTACCTCTTACCATGTTCTTTTAACTCAACTTGACAATGGTACTATGATGATTGTTATGTTTTTTTTATTAATTATTTCATTGAAGTGTTTTGTTGCATCATTATTTCAGTCAGATGTGTAGTCAAATTATTTTACCATTATTTGTATATGGTTAAACGCGTTATATAGTTTGTCTCAAATTTTAAATCATTTCTTTTTCATCACTACAACAAATCCTGGAATTAGCATCCCTTTTTAGTGTACTTTTTTTTACATTGAGTGGTCAAACTAGATGCTAAATGGGACACGTCATGGAAAAATCATATTTAAAAATGTCTTTTTTTTTCTTCCTAGATAGCATCCTTTATGATGCCCAAAATAACATCTATTTGTTTGCTTCCAGAATAGCATCCAACTTTGCTTCCTAAACAACGTCAAGGTTTGCTTCCTAATAACGTCCTAATTTGCTTCCTAGCAAGTGTCTGCTTTTTCTTCTTAAATGAAATCCCCGTAAGCGTCATATTTGCATCCTTAATAGCACCATGTTAGCATCCAAATTAGAATCCAATATTGCATCCATTTTTTCTACCACTTTAGCATCCCATTTTGCACCATGTTTTACTTCCAAATATGTGCCAATTTTTGCTTCCAAATTTGCACCAATTTTTGCTTCCTTGTTTTCATCATGTTTTGCTACCAAAATGACGCCAAATATTTCTTCTATTGTTTCACCATATTTTTCTTCCTATGTAGCGCCATGTTTTGCATCCAAAGTAATGTCTTATTTTGCTACCATATCAACACCATGTTTGGATTCATCATTAGCACCATGTGTTGCATCCTTTTTAATGTCTAGTTTCATGTATTATTTTGCTACCATATCAACGCCATGTTTGGCTTCATCATCAGTGCCACGTTTTGCATCCTCTTTAATGCCTAGTTTCACATCTCTCATTTTTCAGTCACTAATTTAATTGTTTTTAGTCATTTTATATACGAATTTTGGTCATTTTGTTTGGTCACTTATCTTTCATTGTTTGGTCCCTCGTCTCTTATTTTTTGGTTAGTAATTTAGTTTTTTTAACCGATATTATAATATCATTAGGACATGGAGGAATCATATCACCAACCTCCTGCTTTTAAGGCATGTGCTCTTCCATTGAGCTAGTACCCTTTAAGAATTTGGTAACCTAACTTACAGAGTCCATTATAATGGTAAAAAGGATCAATACACAACTTTGAGTATCTAATGGTTGGAAAATGATGATATATTGTATAATTTCACAATATATGATCAAGCATGTTATGAAATCCACAAACATTTTCTAGGAATTTTGAACAAAACTCAAGAAATTGCCTTAATGGGATTGCAAAATCACTATTCCCTAGAAACCGTAAGTGTGCCACTATATGAGACCTATAAACAACAATTATCTTAGTGTGGATGCCAAGGATATAGTAGATAAGCATGATCATCCTAGAGCCATGTATAAGTGGAGCAATAAGGAGAATCAAATGAGGATAATCAACCCAATAGTTGGTTCTTCATATGGATCCTATTGAACATGGGATGAGAAAAGTTCCTTATTCCATCAAGATAATGAGTATCCACAAGGAAAAATGGTTAGGATATATTTTGATGCCAATTCATTATGTTTATTCACTTCTTAGGGTGATGTTGCAATGCTTTCATTGGGATATCTACATGATCCCCAACAACATTGGATATAAGAATATTCATGGGGCCATAGAGTAAAGGATGAGGATGTATTTTTATCTTTTTCTTTGTAAAACCATGCATGATTTGAAGCACTAGGATAAGGAATAGAATCAGATATACTTAACAAAATACAATCATGACAGGGGACTCTACTTTATAGTCATTGTGCAGATGTTGGAAATGGGTATAACTGCCTAAGGACTATGAAAAACATCCATTTAAATATGAATGAAAAACCTTCCATGGAAGAATAAATACTTGATGGCAGTGAGATTACTGTTTCTAACATAAAGAAACAAAGAAGCCAGAAATGGAAGCTCCAGTGGGATACACATAAATGCGTACAAACCTATCCCTTTCAGGAATATTCCTTTCACTGAGGTGATGAAACCTTGGGGGAGAGCAGTATGGATATCGTGTATGACAACGTCGAGCATTAGAGTAATGTTGGTTGAATCCACGACCTCTCCTCACACATTTAGGTGTGCTCTCTGGGCTAGGAATTCTTACAGCAATCTGAATTTGATTAGGATGGGGAAGTGTACTCTTATCAACAACAACACTATGACTTGATCCTCTTAACAACCTTCTTCTTGGAGGCATGCTTCAACTTTTCAAAGGAATTTGATCTAGGTTTTGTCATGAATGCCTACTCAAACACCTTCGTGGGATCCTTCTTAAATGCCTATGAGAAATCACACTTGGGATCCTACTTAAATCCGTGCAACTTGGGCTTCTTCTTACAACCCTACGAGAAATCAAACTTGGGATCCTGCTCAAATTCATTCAAGGAATTATAATCAATACCCTTATGGGACTTCTACTTAGGATCCTTCTTGATATTTTCCTATTACTTCTTCTCCATATTCTTCTAGGGCTTCTTCTCAAACTCTTTTGAGGGCTTCTGTTGGGACTCCTTGGAGAGAAAAATTCATTTATTAAATTAACAAGACAACAAACTGCAAAATGTACAATTATACAACACCAAACTATATGAAATAGTATATATATTGAAGAATGCCAAGATAATATCAAAAACAAAATGATAGAACTTGATAACACTTCCATGACATTCACATATCATTTCAATAAAAGGGGAAAGGAATACTGACCTAGAACTGCTAGGGGCGTCACTTTGAGGAGATCAAGAAGCTGGACTCTTGTGTGCCTTAACTTCAACAACATCCATATATTTGGTTTTTTCCTCATTCTCTTTCACTAATTCACCTTCTTCCACAATATCTTTAACCACAACCTTCTTCCACAATATCTTTAACCACAATTCCTTTCTCTTCCTCAATGTCTTTCTTCTATAAAGTTTCTTTCATTGGTAATGCAATTAGTTTTGCTAGAATGAAAAAAAATTGTAGTCAAAATATTTTCCATATAAGTCCTGGTTAATAAAATATTTTCAAAATCAATTAACATGAACATCTTTAGCACAATAATTTCAAATTTCATGATATGCACTAATTAAAAACCCTGCGAGGAACTGGATTAAATTCTAAATTTGAGAGATAATAAAACCACCTTTACTACTGAAAATTTCAGCAAATTCTAAACATCTGAATCACAACATCTGATTACCACTCAAAACACTCATGTTTGGTAGCTTCATGGACCTAATGTTGTCTATTTTGATAGTTTTCTAAACTAGGTTTTTTCTTTGTGATGTGTAATGCAATTTCCGCATGATAGGCTAAGGTTTCAAAAAATGTGTCGAACCCCTCCTCTATCAGGTTTGTAAAACATATGAGTTTGGACTTGTCTTCCGACAAGCTATATCGAGTGTTTGTTACTCTCTTTGAACTCGTAAAACCGAAAAGAGGCACTCATCGATCATGATGGGGGAAATGGAAAGGGAATCATTTTTGCAAATAAATGGCAGTAGTTTGTCATTACCTTTGAACATGGCACTTGTCTGCACATCATGTCAGTCAATTGGGTATCCACTTTCATGAGTCATGCCACTCCTTTGAGTCTTTCAAAAGAATGCATTGTCCACTATCGCATTGTGTGTTTGTCCCATTTAGTCATACTGCCAAGTCTTTTGTCATGCCTCCCGATGTTCAAAGGGAATTTGAAGAATTTTTACCTCTGTAGTCAACACAGTCTTTGTGTTAGTACTTTTGAGTCAGTCCTATGGTTACTACATTTAGATCATTCCAGAACTATGTTCTGAGCTTCATGTCGTCGATGTGGGACTCATCATGGCCCTCCTTCAACGAGACTATTCATGTCGACATCATCTCATCATCCGGGAAATAGTCTTAGAAACAAATACTCAGTACCTTGAGATCTGCATGCCTTAATGAAAAATTATCTTGTTCTCGACATAGGTTCACATCATTGACCTTTGATCAATAGAATCGACTAGGTGTTTGACATCAAGACATCTATTCACACTCAATAGATTGTACTAGGGTGCCTTGGGAATCATTGACATTAATGGTGATCTCCCTCACACTTGTTAACGGTTCACATCATTGGCCAGTAATCAAGTGGTGTCTACCATGTTCGACTTCAGATCATTGTAATCACATGGATAGGATCGTACTTTGTGGAAGACGAGACGAAGACCCTGAACATTTGTTTTAAAGCACTCATTGCTTTTCCCCTAGGTTGCGATGGAGTTTTGCATATCTAGCATGGATCCACATTTGTATGGTCATGGCTAGGCTCAAATTTGCATCTGTATGACATATATCTACATTGTATGTTTGGCAGCTATGTCCAAGTTTGAGACCTCTATCACATGGATCTACGATGTATTCCAATAGCCATGCTTGTTTAATCCTTCCATGGATCTGCCTTGTATTGGTCTGCATCCATGATTTGGTTACTTGTGTCTATGAGTCAAAAATATTGATGTACTACAGATGCCTACTTAACTACATGCTCCAATCAAGCCCACATTTTCTCCTCGTAGCAATGACTTGTTCTCTCAAAGCTCTTGTTTATCATATCCCTCTAAGACTCATGCTTTGGGGGGCATCCCGTTATACCAAAATCCTGTCATCATCATGTGATAAGACATTTGACATACCTATTTTCCCTTAATCCCAACACTTGGAGTGGAAACCCATGTTGTTTGTCAATCTTTCATGAAAATTCCCAGCATCGCGCTTTCCTTGTTAGCCATGAGCGGTTCCTTGCTCACACCGCCTTTCTGTTGTTTTCCATAAGCGGTGCCACCGCCTATTTCCCTTGGTCCATAAGTGGTTCTTACCTGAACCGCTCTATCATAAGAGGAGAAACGCGGTACCCTAGGTAAAATGGGAAAAAGAGAAGATTATCGAAGCTTCTAGATCATGAGCCTCATGTCCTCCCTTATCCCTAACATTGTGGGTCAATTGAGCTCGAGATCCCCCATCATAGGATCTTAGAGGCCACCTCATCCACAAATCTCTCAACCATTACTATCCATTGAGCCTTATAAATACAAGCTCATATCCATGGTTGAGGGGGAGAACCACTAAAGTATTGTTATGCTATTGGATTGACCACTTGGCCCAAGCCATTGGAGAGCATAGAGAGCAAAGTTGGAGCCTATGGGGATGAAATTTTTGGTTTCATGGAGATGCATGTCAACACTAAGGCTTAATTGGTTGTAAACTTCTCCATTTTAATCTTAATGCAAAGTTGATTTCCGTCCCACTTTACTGTTGTTGTTTGATTTCACATGTAAATGTTGTTGGATTCCTTAGTCATTGACATGGATTAATAGATTATGTTTTGGTAGCATTGATGTGTTTGCGTGTTTAATATAATTACAGGTACACAGGTTTACTATCGAAGCAGGAATTTCAGGTATCTACGATATCCAGGGAGGGTCTTCATCCTTTGTCATTCATTTGTTTTTGATCTAAACCATTCAGACCAGAGGAATAGCTTCTGTCTGCAGAAGGTGAAATATTCCTGCTAAGAGATATCAGTGGTCCAATTCCTATCACATCCATGAATGGATCAAGGTATCTTCTAACTTTTATTGATGATTTTTCAAGGTACACATGGGTCTTCTTTCTCAAACAGAAGTCTGAAGTATGTGAAAACTTCACTGAACTGAAGGCCTTGATTGAGAATGCCTCTGGGATTAAGATCAAGATCTTGAGATCTGATAATGGTGGGGAGTATGTTAGTAACGATTTGCTGCACATATGCTCCCAAATTGGTATTCAGGTCCAACATTCAATCCCCTACACTCCCCAGCAGAATGGTGTAGAGGAAAGGAAGAATTGGTCTCTCAAGGAGATGACCACATGTATGTTGGAATCAAAGAAGTTGGCTACAAATTTGTGGGCTGAAGCCATGCATGCTGCAGAATACATTCATAATAGAGTGCCACACTCATCCATGAAAGGGAATACCCCTTTCAAAGCATACTTTGGACACAAGTCAGATGTGTCGAACCTGCGGGTGTTTGGGTCCACTACATGGGCCCGAATTCCACTTGATAAAAGAAGGGCTTTGCAACTGTAAAGCATATAATGTCTGTTTATTGGGTATCCTGATGAATCAAAAGGATTCAAGCTGCTAGATATCAAAACAAAATAGATCATTATTGAAAGGAGTGTCAAGTTCGATGAGCCTCTTCAGGAGGTGGAACTAGTGAAGGAGAAAACTGCTGAATTTCCTTCCTATTCTACTAAATATTTGGATGATGAAATTGGGGGTGATGACCCTGATTTGGATCCTTTGATTTTTGATATCAATGTATAGAAAAAATCAGATGCTGAATCAGAACCTGAAGTACAAAATCATCTTCCCACATGGGCCTGACAGACACTATCCTCCACAAGAGATAACATTGGAAATCCTGATGATCCAAGGAGAACCTGGTCTAATTTCCAAAGAGCAGGTATTGTGCTCTCTTGTACTGATAATTTGCTATCCAAAAATTGTTATTTGATGATTATTTCAAACCCAAAATACTACCATGCTCGGAAAAATCCAAGATGGCAAGTTGCCACAGATGAAGAGATGAATTCTCTTCAAAAAAACACTACGAGGGAGCTAGTTTCTCTTCCTCTAGGAAGGAAATTGGTTCAATGCAAGTGGGTGTTTCGTACCAAGGTTGCTGCTGATGGTAGAACCTGAAAATATAAGGCAAGGCTAGTGGAAAAAAGTTTCTCTCAAGTCCAGGGTGTGGACTACCATGAGACTTTTGCATCGGTTGCAAAAATGGACTCCATCCGCCTAGTTTTGGTAATTTCAGCATCTAAGCACTGGGATGTGCATCATATGGATGTTAAGTCAACCTTTCTGCATGGATATATTCATGAGGAGATATACATGAAGCAGCCTGAGGGCTACATCTCTGATCCATCTTTGGTTTGCAAGCTAAAGATGTCACTATATGGGTTAAAACAGGCCCCAAGAGAGTGGTATTCCAAGATGGATGCCTTCCTTCTCTCGCAAAACTTCTAAAGGTGTAGATCAGATCCAAATGTGTATATACAGAAGTATAATGGTCATTTGATTATTATTTTTTTATATGTTGATGACTTACTGATATTAGGTAGCACAGTTGCTTCTATTTTAGCCATCAAAACTGCTCTCCACAATGCATTTGAAATGAACAATTTGGGGCTCTTAAGACAATTTTTGGGGCTTGAAATTGAGCAAAATTATGATGGGATAATGGTCACTTAGTAAAAATACATATCATACCTATTATTCAATTTTAACATGGCTGAATTTAGTCTTGCACCATTCCCTTTCCTTTCAGGGATCAGCCTTGAAGGAAAAAGCACACCTCCCATGGACTGCACTATTTATGGACAGTTGATTGGTAGCTTGTTGTACTTGACACATTCTCAGCCTGATATATGTTATGACATGAATTCTGTATCAAGATACATAAATCAGCCCCATGATATTTATTGGAAGGTAGCCAAGAGGATCCTCCAGTATATTCAGGGAACCAGGACCTACGGCATTCACTATACTGCAGACTCCGAGCTAGAGCTGGTTGGATACACAGATTCCGATTGGGGTTTTTCTATTGATCAGAAGTCTACTTCCAAATATGTATTCATGTTTGGTGGTGGCCCCATTTGCTGGTCTAGCAAAAAGCAGGCTGCCATAGCATTATCTTCAGCAGAGGCCGAGTATTGAGGAGCGGTGAATGCTTGCATCCAAGCAGTTTGGTTGCAAGGCATTCTTTCAGATTTTGATCTTGGTAGTACTTTGTCCACTATCCTCTTTTGTGAAAATCAAAGCCGCTATTAAGATATCCACATATCCAGTTACCAGGTAGAGAACCAAGCATGTAGAGATACACATGCACTATATCAAAGAGCTAGTGCATGATAGGACCATCATTCTACAACATTGCCCGACTGATGAGCATATTGCATACATCTTCACCAAGAAATTTTCAGAAAAGAAGTTCACTTACCCCTGTTCATTGTTGGGGGTGATTCCATCAGGGTGATCTGACTACTTTCAGTGTTCAGCTTGAGGGGGGGTTTTTTCCCACTGGGTTTTCCCTCTTTTCCTCACTTAGTTTGTTTTTTAGCATTGTTTGAGTTTCAGTATTGTATAGGGTGACCTATGGCCTTAGTTGCTAAGGCCCTAGTATTTTTATGCATTTTATTTTTTCTACTCGTCCTGAGTATAGCTTAAGGGGGGGTGTTGGAGACATTTACCACCATACACACTCATTTTGGTCAATTTGTCCTAGTTAAACCACTATCCTAAGTTTTATTGACTTAATTGACATCAGAGGAGCACTAGATGACATCAGCAAGATCACACCCACGCCTACCTTCAGTCAAGGAGGCTAACTTAGCCTTCTCCTACAATCGGGGAGGCTAACTAGAGCACTCCGAGGGTGATCTGAGTGTCATTAATGCTCCATATTGTTAACTGATGGTTACAATCAGTTAAACAGAGCAGTAAAGGCACCTTCCTTCACTAAATTGATTATTTATTAATTATTTAATGAACTGGAGTCAACAGGGGTGCCTCCAACCACTTCTGATGGTCAGTTACGCTTCAGTTAACCTCATCAGGGTTAATTGGAGTCATTGATGCGCTACCACTTGTTGGTTAGCTTGCAGTGACATGTGTTTGAGCTACTTTCAGTTAGACTCGGTCATTTATTGCACTCTAACTTCAGTTAGGGCTCAGTTGAGTCAATTAGGGTTTTGATCAATGGTTAACTTGAGTGTTGACTATGCCTTACATTCAGTTAAGATAGACTCACTCATTCAATTATAATGACCTGCTTGGGAATTCGAATTGTCTTGTCATTCATGCTTGCAGCATGATCATTGTATTGTATCATCATTCTTTCATTTGATTATACAGAGATGCTACTTTCATTGCAGCACCATTTTGCCAATTTTATGCATATTTGTCTGAATTCTTTGTGAGATTGTGTTTTCAGTTCCTAGACCACTGTGACAAATTAATAGGAAGAGGGAGAGGATGGGAGGGTGCGCAGATGGTATGCAGCGTGGAGGGGAGAGAATGGATATTGTTGAGGATTATTGGGGATACAATGAAAAAGTAGTGGTGATTCAGATCTGAGCTCAGATGAGGAGAAAGACCGCTCTGATACCAATGTCACAATTGTATCCGGTTGTTTGACTTCAAGAAGCATATTTGACTTCCATGTTGAATAAGTGAATGTATGAATATAATAATTAATGGATGATTTACAAATGGGTAGGTCATTTTTAAATATGGTTGGCCATTACATGAAGGGTCACATGCTCATATGTACAATATAGTTAATGTTTCATTAATTATCCTAAACTATTATTAATTATTAATTATTATCTTGTTTACTATTTCTCTTCGCAACACACTCTAATGTCATTAGGGATAGGATCATTCCATTACAGTTATTTATGATTAATTAGGGTCTCTTAGTTTCCAAAATGGCCATTTAGGTGATTCTTATGTCAATATTCATGGCTCTATCCCTCACACAACATTGGAGTTTTTTTGGCACTTTTTCTAGTGCAATATCTTTTGAACTTCTTGGCGATATGCCTAGATCTGTACCTGGTTCTATGCTTGTCCCTTTTCCTAGGGAAAATCCCAGTACAATACCTTATTAAATTCCTCTCTCAATTCTTGATGTTATTTCTAGCTCTATACCTGGCACCATTTCTCGCACAATTCCTTATGTAATTCCTGGATAATTTCATAGTGAAAATTCTGGTGCTAATCCTGACGTTATATCTGACACTCCGTTAAACATTTTTTCGAGTGAAATTCTTGTCTTTAAACCTGACACTATTCCTAATGCAATGTCTTTCAAAATTTCTGGCGCTATTCCAAGAACTATACCTGGCTCTATACCTAGAACTATGTTGGACGTTTTCTAGGTGCAATTCCTGGCTCTATTCTTGACATTATCTTGTATTTTTTTCCTGGTGCAATTCATGGCTCAATTCCTGAAGAAATCCATGGATCTATACGTGGAGCTATGCTAGGTGCTATTATTGACTCTATTTTGGAGGATCTTTTGGGTGCTATCTAGGATGTTATTCTGGAAGCTAATTGGGACACTAAAGTGGATGCTAAATGGCACGTTAAATGGGACATTAAATGGGACGTTAAATAGGACATTAAATGGGGTGCTAAATGGGACATTAAATGGGACTCTTATTGGGACGCTAATTAGAATCCATTTTAAAAAAAGGACGCAAATAATGCCATGAAAAGTGCCATCCCGTGGAAAAGCGTTCACTTTTTCCAAAAAATAATGAAAATTACACTAAAAGGGGAGCTAAAATAGACGCTAATAACATGGTTTTGTTGTAGTGCATTTGTCGTCTTGCAATTGGATGAGAAGAATAATCGACACTATTTCCAGGCATTTGGTTTGGTTTTGTGTTAAGAAGCAATGGACCTTGTTCTGATTTGATAATATTTTAGCTGCTTATGTTTCTCATTGAAATTTATTAGCGTCTTGGGAGACCACAAAATAGTTAGCATGAGATGAGATAACAGGATCAATATGAGCAATCCAATCCTTCTAGTAAGGTGCAATATTTTGTTTAAAAATACAAATAATAATAAAATTACCATAGTTCGTAGGTCATTTTTATCCTTCACCTAAAGTGGTTCCATGAATTTTGTAATGTGATGAATGTGAGAAAATATGAATTTCACTCTCAACTCAACTCTTGGAAATTGATTACGAGGCCTACATATTAATAAACATGAAACATAATCATGTCTCTCTGACAAAACGATTAAAGTTTCCATCACAAATGAAAAGGGATAACTATCATTGGAACATTAAGGGTAGCTGATTTTCTTCAAAGTACATCTAATTACATACATAGTACAACAAACTTTGTGCAAATTGGAAATCATAATAAAATTTATAGTTAAATGTGAGAGATAGTTTAGCATGGAAACTTGCAGGTATAATCTTTGTAATAGTAGGCCCCTTTTCTCAATAAGAATATTTCAATCACTAATGATGCCCACCAATGTTTTTCAATGTCTTGAGAGACTACATGAATGAGATCCTATATGAGTTGACAAAACTAAATATGGGCATTACATCATACCTAACAGGGCCTAGATTTTTTTTTTAATTTTGGTGTGCACAACTTTGGGTTCAAATCAAGTTGGCATTTTCTCTCTTGGAAAATACTAGTTATGAGGTTTCAAGTATTGTGCATCCAACACAATGACTGGTTTTTTGAATTAGAGGTCCAAAACTATGGAAACAAACATTTTGTATTCCCTGACATATTGACTTATTGGACTTTCCTTAGTATGAGAATTATGGAATTGGTATTGAATGAGGTCATGTAATCATTCATCTTTAAAGAATGTCCTCTCATCTATGCATTGCAAAGAACTATTTAACAATTGTATTCAATATTGTCTTAGTATTCCTGTATCATGAAAGTACATTCACTCTGCATTCGAGCAAGAGGGAATTATATGAGAAAATTTTCAAAAATTCTTATTGAGAGATCAAGAAAACATTGGTTAATGTTTCGAAAAAAATAAATATATTCCTTTATGAATTTGCAATTATGACTTTTTTGTGTTTGAAAATCCTTCTTATGTGACTACTGGCACATTTTTTATAGCCTTCGAAGGACCTTATGCAAAAAAGTGGAAAGAATGGTTTTGTTGTGAGCATGTGAGCACTTCACTTTGTTTCCAATTATTATCTTTATGACAATTGAAAATACCATGGGTAAATCTTGAAAGAACATTTTTTTCATGGGATATCTTAAGTGGTCGCAAAGCTTGTCATTTATCTTATATGTATTTACTCTTTAATCATGCAACATCACCATTATATATTCACTATCCTAGACATTCAATCTATTGGTAACATAATGTATGCATGACTCAAGGCAGTGTCAACATTCACCCAATCAATCTTACATGACACATAAAAAATGATTTTTTGATGAGGAATGACCTAGTAATAAAATAAAAACAACACAGATTCATTCCCTTCTCAACACATGGGATAAGTATTTTCAGCACACATGAAGGATTATGAAATACTACACACATGAGCTAAAAACAATGCATAAGATATTCAACACAATGAATAGAAGTTTTGTTATCCACGTGTGCACAATATTATTAAAACGCAATGCAAATATATATTAGCACAATATGAAAGGATATAAAGTGAAATGTGCAAGGGAGGTGAGGATCAACCCACGCATAAGAGAAAACCAAACTCATGAAACCAATAGATGCCAAGAAATTTGCATGATAGGATAAAGTATCCACTGCAACTTTAGTTGGAGAAAGTGGAAATGGAAATTTCACAGTTGCAAGTCTTATAGAGAGAGAGAGATGCTACGACCCACAATCTAATATATTTTCAACTTAAATGGATAAAGGAAAACTTCGACTTGTAAGATAGAAATACTCCTCTTTGCAACCACTATTAAGTGTAATATTACATATGGTAAAGATGGGGCTAAACTATAGGAAATGTAGGTTGCTATAATGCTTGCAAATCCAGTGAAATTTATTAGTGAGATGCCTCAGGGTTTCAATATGATGGTTAAAGAGAATGGCATGAAATTATCTAGAGGCCAAAAGAAAGGGATTGTAATTTCCATGGCTATTTTAAAATATCCCCAAATTATCTTCCATAATGAACCTAGGGGATGGATGCCAATAGTGGAGCAGAGACCAGCAGTGGTCATAGAACCCATCACATCAACCACCCAAAACATGGAAAACATAAACATTGGTAAATGAACAAAATTAATTATTTAAATACATGATTATAATCCATAATAGGTACATAAACTACACATATGTTGATTGGGCCCACAACTTTCCATAAATATTCTTTTTCATTTCAATTGTACATAATTGATAGATCTTCCTTACAAACCATCTTGTCCCTGCCACATCCTATTATTTTCTGAGACAAAGATCAAATTGAACCTTAAAACATCCTACATTTCCCAATATAAAATATAGATTCTCTATCACTTCAATCTCAATGAATGATAGATGGATAATACTCATACAACAATTAATTTAGTTGATCCCAACACACATCCTCACCCACACAATTTCAGGGTTTACCGACTTCACCTGCATGTATTATCAACAACTCAACCCACCCAATTCAATAAATGACACCCAACACATTAAATTAATCAATTCAACTATTAAATTTATTAGGAGCACAAGGATAAACAAAGATTTGATCATACACAAATCAATCCTACACACTCATTTAGAAATTCAAGTTTGTCATCCATGCCAATACCATTCACCAATCAAACCCAACAACAAAAAACTATAAAAAACATCAATCATCCTAAAACTTACCGTGTTTTCATTTCAAAATTTCAAACTAATGAGCAACACTATCAATAGTTTCAAACTTTCAAACTGATTAGTAGCATTGTTAATAGTTCATCAAAGTATCTTTACATCAGTTATTAACACTATTTCTATAATTTAGATTATACAATTCATATTATAGTATATCTTCCTATTAGTTGTATATGTTTAAGTATTTGTTATATATGTTCCAAGTTTCAAACATTGAACCATACAAAATATTAAAAAGATCTAATTTGTGTTGTAACTAGACAACTTACAATGAAGATACAGGGACACTACTAAACATATATGCAATGAAATAGATATATCCAAAACTTGGCCCGAAATTTTGTAAAATTATAAGTTTGGAAGAGGATGTTTTGGTTTGTTCTAAAAATATTTTTGGTGGAATATATACTATGAAATTTGGATATCATGCAATGTTTTTAGTAGGATACGGGAATGAAGATAAATGGTGGTGGTCAAATTTATGGTGTATTAAACCTCCATTGAAGACCATGATCTATATGTTGCTAGCATTGTCTAATTAAGTTATCACTTAATAGCATTGTCTAGATTGGGCAATTGGAGGTCAACAAGTCAAATACATGAGGATTCTTTGATAGAGACATAAAGGGGAACTTAGGCCTTTGTGGAAATTAGGGAGAGACCTATTATATTTTACAGTTCTCCGTGTTACAATTTGTATATCATCACTTTTATTTCAAACATGACTTAGGTAATGGAAAACACAATATGGAAAATATTAAGGCCATACTTATATTGACAACAATAAATACAGGAAGAGGTTCAAGTGAATAACAATAATATTAAAAATCACAATGTATTTATAGAAATAGTAGCAATCATAATTTATTGACAACAATAGTAAAAAAAAAATTATAATATTCCCAATAACATGTGAGTTTAGTATAGGTTAGTGTCAGGTATGATATTAAGAACCCCCCTAGATTTATATGTATAAAAAAAGGGTGAATCTCTCCAATATATAGGAAAATTTGAAGGCGATTTTATCAATAATATAATATGTATATATATAAAATTTGGTGAATCTTTCTTTTTATTATATAATGTTGTAAAATCCTGGCAAATCTTTCATTTTATTATATAATGTTGTAGAATCTTGGTGATTCTTTCACTAATTTATAACATATTGTAAAATATTGGCGAATATTTCACTTCATTATAAAAAATTGTAAAAACTGGCAAATCTTTCACTGATTTATAAAATATTGGAAAAATAGAGGAACAACAACATTAGTCAAATAGCATGAATCACATCATCAACAATAGAATATGTAGACTCACAAGTCACAACTATAAGGTTTCAGTGAAACACAACTGTTGGCAAGTGGGGACTCCATTTGTTATCTCATCCCTTAATGGTCCAACGGACATGTGGGGACCTGAATATTGAAAAAATGATAAACTTATGGAATCATACATTATGCTCAATCTTGGACTCTTAGATTTAACCATTTTTCTCATCTTAAACTTGCTTCACTCTTTTTTTTGTTCTCTCCTTCAAACTATAATTAGTTTGCCAACTAAGAAAGCTAGGTTGAACTATATTATAGATTCTTGTCAAGAACATAGCACGACATTTAACCCATATGAATCCTCACGTAATATGTATAGCCTCTTCATGCGAGACAATTGGCTTATAGAAATTTACAGTTCAGATTTAACCATTTTTTGCATCTTAAACAAACTAAAATTTTATACTTTAATTCCTAAAACAAAACTAAAACATAACTAGATCCAAAACAATATTGCTGTAATAAATTCAAAACATAATTTCATCTCTTGCAAATTTAACACTCCAAATATCACTGTGTTAAAGTTAGTCCTCGAAATGATTTACCAATTACCATGTATAAAACATAAACAATAACAATATTATAACTAATGAACAGAACGAAAGAAATGTACAAGAAAGAAAGAAGTAAGAGCAATACTAGTGAATTTAATAACCAGTTAACAAAGAATAGTAATAAAGCTAATATAGAACTGTTTGGATCAACATTATACTCAGATACTTTTAGTTTAAGATCTTGTCACTGAAAGGACAAGTCACCAATGGAATAGATGACATACCTTGACAGAGAGTAGGTTAGAGTGTTGTAGGTTGAGGTTAGATACTTACAGCAGAAAGAAAGATATCTCAGTCACCATGTGTGAAGACCCTAGTAGGATAGTAGTAGTGATATTTAGCCCAAAACACAACTAATCAACCTTAAAAGATCAAAACTCCCTCTAGCATAATTAACACCAAACAAGTCATGTCCAGAAAGGTAAGGTCAAATTAGCCACAACCTATCTAGGATAGGTTACCACAGTCCACTTTATGGATGAGGGAGGTCATCACAGTCCTTGGCCCATCTAGGATAGATCATACATAGCCACAATCCATTAGGATAGACCTTACACAGTAAAAAATAAGGTTTAGCATTCCCATAGGGATGACGCCAAAGATAACAGTACAAGAGTAGCCCATAGAAATGAGCACAACCTATATTTTCAGCAGAAAAATGGTCTTGGATCAACCTAATATAGTCACGGATTAGCTTCATAAAGCCACGACCCAGCATGGCAGCATGAGAGACACCACACATTCCACGAGTCAAATGCATAAGGTCACAGCTCAGTATGAGAGACACCACATAGTCCATAGGTCATATGCATGTTCTCACAACTCAACACAACTCACGATTCAACAAATAAGGGAGCACAAAGAAACCCTTAAACTTAGATCTGTTAACCCACGGATGAAGCAGTGAAACCCTAGAAACATACTCCTTGACACCAAATAGAAAGATCAGAGGTGATCTGTATCTTCTTGGATGGATTCATAATTAAGGATATGACTTGTTTTTATAACTTGAAAGGACATCTAAGGGGTCTTTCTTCAAACCCAACTTTTAGGATGGTTACCAATCAAATAAAAATAGGTTGACTTAGTATAGGGTACCAAAGGTCAAAATGGTCACATAAATAACAACAATAAAAATAATAAGGTTAGGTCATCATATCAAAGAGGTCATGGTACCAAAAATAATAAGGGTTCTAGTACCAAAAGTACCATAAGTCAAATAAGGGTCACAACAAGGTGGTAAGCAAACCCCTATACCCACAAGACCAAGGTCTACCATAAAGGTGGGGAGCCAACCCCTTTTACCTACAGGAACAACAGAACCAAGGAATTTAATATTTTCTCTCTCAAGGTATATCGTCATGTGTGTTCCATATATCTTTATCATCACTATATAAGGAGAAGATCCAAAATGAATAATGTGCCACTAGAAAAAAAGGCTACTATAAAATACTATATAAATATATAAAACCATGCAAAGAGGAGATGAATGGTAACATAAAACCATGCAAGTGAAAACACTCTACTCCCACTATCTATAGTAAATACCCATGAGCACAACAATATATTGTTGGCGGAATTCATAATGAAGTAGGATTCTATAATGATATCTCAACATCTTGATAACACAAAAATATAATGTATAATAATGAAATTCAAATAAACCCATCTGAATAATGCTTTCGATTAATTGCAAAAAAAATAATTAAAAGATAAATAGTCTAACAAAAGAATATGCCATTTTCAATCACATGTTAAGTTATAATTTCAATCAAATTCAACATTAAACATATTGATATTAAATGATAGATGGTTTATGTTCTCAAATAATATGAAAACATAATTGAACCTTGATCCCTTTCCTTTTCTCCTCAGACAGTTATAGTCATCGCTTCTCAAATCGCAAATGTTTCAAATTCAGGGGAAAAAAAGTTTTTATCATCCATGGCCAATGCTATTAAGGACAAGCATTTAATTAATAAATGAGTCTATGGTACAAAAATTTCATAAGTACATTTATTGGTTTCCTATACTAGCCATTATCTCAAAGATCGATAAGAAGAAGCTATGACTAAAGACATTTCATTCAATATTTACTCAATGAATGAGAAACTATGGTACAAAATTTCACAAGTACATAGATTGGCTACCTATTCCTGCCATTTTCTCAAATATGCATCACAAGAATCTATGAGTTAAGATGAACGACTCTGCTTGACCTATTATTTTTTTGCAGAAAATAGTGATCATAGGAGCAACCATACAAAAGGCAACCCTCAGGCAATCTAGTAGACCTATGATTGACAAGTTGTCGTGGAAAGGTGAACTTATACAGTTTGAGCTATGTGAAATCATATCAACTCAAACAAATGCTCATCATTAGAAATGTGAAGTTAAAGTAACCTCTATGAGTTTCGGTTTTAAAGGACATAAAACTGAAAAAATGGATGTTATATGTATTCTGCATAGCTAAATAAGCTCTATGAGTTTCACGAGATGAAATTTTAAAATTCACTTTACAACCTAACATTAAAATGGCCTGGAAGGTGTCTATACTATATAATACAAATAGCCAATACTAGGGCTGCACTTCTACACCTAGACAAGAATTTCTTCTTCAAGAATGTTCACAATTGCTTTGTGCTCATAAATCTCAACTTTTGGAGAAATCCAAAGTTTAATAGGATTTTCTTCCCATAACTTTGTTTGGTTCAAACTGATGTTTAACGACAAGTATAAAACCAAACACTATTGCTTTTAATGTCAAATGTATTGTTTCTTCAATGGGGCTCTTAATTAAAATTCTAAAAAGTAACTATTTTTAATGTTCCAAAGGCACATCAAAACCATATATGTTTTGAAGAGATATAAGGTCTATGAGTACTTTCTTGAATGCACATAAAACCTAAATAATTCATTCTATATGTAATATGCATATCTCAATAACCTCTATGAGTTTTACCAGATAAAATTTTAAAACTCACTTTACAACCTAACTTGAAAATTATTTGGAAGGTGTCTCTAGAATATAGTACAATTCATAATGGTGTGACTGCTAATGTGATTAAAATCAACTAATTTCAACACCAGTCAAATCTAAATGGCAAAAGAAAAAATGTCACATAAAATAATTCAAAAAATTACAAGACCCAAACAGTTTCATAATAAGGACTTTGCAATATCCTCGATAGAAAAAAACAATGATAAAAATGCCCTCTAGAACCAAGATGATGTCCTCAATATACTATTGTAAAATAGAACATAATGGTGCTTCCCATCTTTGATAAAAACTAAGTTTCTCTAGTTGACGGTTGAAGAAAAATGAAAAGGTGACCATGACAAAATGATCCTAGAATTGTTAATTTATATCAAGATTAGGGTGGTCTTCTTAGGACTTAAATATCCTTTAACAATATCAATAAAATTGGGACAGATTAAACTTTTAGGACGTTCTCACATATTAATCCCTCTTCTAAAAGAGTAATTTGTTGGACGTTCTCACATATTAAGAGTTTTCATCAAATACGTCACACAAATGAAGGAAGCCATAGTCTGATGTCCAAGACCTCATCCTCACTCTTATCAAAAGGTGAAATCTATTTTTCTCTAAAGGATAGAAAGTTGTGGCAAAGAAATGAAAGTCCAACCTATCAAATGACTTTTACCCTAAACAATAAGCAAATCCCAATAAAAACCAATCTTACCAGAATCTACAATGTGAGAAAACAACAAATCCTTTTTTTTTGCATATTTTTGTGACCTTTTGTCCATATCTTCTGTTTTTCTAACTTTTTTTTTCAAACATTTGTCAAATTATTGTCATACACAATTTTTGCAACATTGACAATAACCCACTCTATCTCTTAATCAACCGTAATAGAAAAAAGGCATGAAGTATAAGCAAGTCAATCTTGTATAATAGTTAGCACAACTCTGTAGACTAATGGTCGAATGACTCAGCAGAAAATAGCACTTTACATATCCCATGCTATTTAGAAGTTGAAGACATTTTTCCTATGAGGGAAACACTACAAGTCACTTGAGTTAGAATAATACTTTCACTGTGAGAGCAAGGAAGAAAGAAGTGGTGTAGCAATACTCCTAGCACTACATTTCAAAAATAATGTTTCCACATCAGTAAGAATGTGATAAATTAGTGTAAGTTTTGGTCCATTTCAATAGCAGGGGAGCTTGGGAAATCAAGAAAAGGGATTTCATGTGTTCATTGTCACAAAAAATACCTAACAGGAAATCAGATGCTGTTGTAACATTGGGAAGTTATCTACCATTGCCAAATTATAATCCTAAATATTCCAACAGAGTTTAATTTGAACACCTGATTTTTTATGTTTCTATATTTCTCCTGAAATGTCATTTCAAAATGTGGAAATGCAGAAAACAATCTGGGATTGGTGGGAGGAACAGACACATAAGTTAGGCAATGTAAAACAAAAACTGATGAAGGGGATGGCATGACATTGTATAAGAACATATTCTCCTTAAAAATAGCTTTTCCTCATTTTTCCAGGCACCTGATCAACGACAAATTATTTTTTGTCTTGAGTCATGATTTATGTATCCATGTACTCCTACGATAACTATGCTTGTGTTTTAGTTCACAAAAATACCATATAAAATATAATAAAATTACAAAAGAGGAAATCTTCTAGTTAAAATGGCCCTAACCTAATATGACCACCTTTGCAAGGACAAGTCCCTTGTTCTATCCTTGAAACCACTCAGGGTTATTGGACCCAGGACTCCTACATTTTGCATCTCAAAATGGGGCCTAATATTCATTAACCACAAATAGATAAACTCTTTAGAATGACTTCATAGGAGAAGTGTAACAGTAAGAAGTAATTATACACAGTCCATCTGTGGATTTCCCTATTAAACAACCAACAATCTAAATCTAACTATCTCCCCAACAAGTTGGATTTTCTCACTTGCTTGATATCTCCCCAACAAAAATTACAAGGCATGGAACACAAGCAACAACATAAAAGGTTTTGAAGCTAACCTATAGACCAACATTCATACTCAAGAGAGAAATCTTGTTTGTTCCAATATTTAGCTTAACAAGTTAACACGAGATGAAAACCTTACTTTCGGGTTCTTTGTGCTTCCATACTGACTCCCTGCAAGCATCCAAAGAAACTTTAAACCCAATTTGCATAACCCTAGAATAAGTATAGATCTAAATTCTCTATACTCCTCTTTAATCTAGAAAAAAGAATCACTGTCATAAACAAGAATTTCCAGTTACTCGCTGATATGAACCTCAACACAGCAACAAGTTGAGAAGTGTAAAATTATACCCAAGGTTTTATGCTGAATGAACAAATACCTGTGAGATCACCATTTATGAAGACATGTAACGCATGACTTGCTGACTATATAGTAAGAACTGGCAGACCACCATTCTTTATAAAGGGTTCATCTCCATCAACTTCCACACTGCCCAAGAGACAATTTAATTAGTGTCTAGAAATACATGCCTATGAATTAAAACTTTGCATTTAAATCAGAGCTTAATAAATTGACCACCATCAAACACCACTCTTGTCAATCTTGTAGGCATAATGTTGAAAACCACAACACTAATACAATTGCAACCAGGATAGATTACATATTTTTTGGTCAAATTATAAAACCATATAGTTGCATGGGAAGGTAACAACAAATTTTATGAACCCTATGATTCACCTTAGTACTTCTCTTCTCTCAACAAGGTCTCAATAATTTTTACTTTTTGAGTTTCACATATTTAATGGATATGGGCCAATGCAAGTATGATAAATGAACATTAATAATGAAATCAACATGGAACTGTTCGATATAGGAAAGGATAAAGATGCAAAATCTCAGGGATGCAGTTATCAATCTTAACAAAGAAGAAACCAAACCATGGTTTTTAGCTAAAAAATCAAATGCAACAACCTTAACATACAATCTGGAAGTGCAAACAAAAAATGTTACACAATTCAAATCCAAGCATGCCCTTTCACAAGGAAATTCCTCTAAAATTTTCAACTTTGACCACACTAATTGGCATCAGTCAGGGAAAAATTGCAATGAGAAAACAGGATAAGGAAAGTGTGATGTCTCACCTTGTTATGTACCACAAGTAATCAATATTATCCCTTGTAATGTTTATCTGCTCTAGCAAACCCACTGAAGTGATGGAAATGTCTTCAAAAGAGGCAATATTTTCATCAATAGATTCCCAACCAAACCCTCCAACATGTGCCATTTTCATTTGTGATGTTTGTATGTCAACCTATGAAAACAAGATAACCAACATTGAAATAGATCCTATTGTAAGATAAATAAGTGTGTAAATTAAAAAAAAAACAAACACACCTTACTATGGAAGGTAGAAAAGCAGTGCACTGAACTAGAAAGCCTAATGTTACACCAATAATTAGAAAACAAAACTATATCTAGAGAAAATTATCCCTTCACATTACCCAAGAGGATCTATTAATATAATATTTTTGCATTGGACATGCTACAATATACATGCAAACAAGGAATGGGAAAAACTATAACATAAACAAAATGCCTTATTTTATGTTTTATTATCAAATGTTCTCTGAGATATCATGTACACATACTTTGTCTACTATCAATTGGATCAGTGGGGACCTTGATTAAGTGTTTGGTATATGTAATCAGTTATTGCAACCCGAATCTAGATGATGTACTTCCATTTTGCTAGTTTATGCTCAAATTGAAATAAACAGATTGCATCAAAAGGGATCAACATCCAGGTACATTAAATTTTCACATCAACTTTAATAAGTTGTGACAGCTTAAATTCAGAATGGATAACAAAGAAAAAAGGTCCTCGATCCTATGATATTGATATAAAAATTAAAAAACAAACAAACAAACAAACAATAATCACAATTTTAATATCTCAAGTTTATCACCTTTGCAGTATTGAAAACCAAAATTCTGCAATCAAGGAGAATTTTAACGGACCACAGAGATATTTTAAAGTGTTGACCATTAAATATGAATCTTGCAACTGAATTTGAATCATAATTTACAAGAAATGCTGCACAATTTCCAGCTCCTGGAGAATACACATAAGCCTAAACAGACAATGGATAAGTCAGTTCTGTCCCACAGAGCATCCTTCTTAAAAAAGTAGGAGAAACCTTTCTATTTTATTTCTATATGGAATGCATATATCTACAGTGCATTCAAAGAAGCTTACTTTCTAGAAATTCCCAATAGATGTAACAAAAGGATTGCCACTAACTAAAAGAGCCTCACAAAGCTTTATGGCTTTGTGTAATTCCTTAAGATGACCCGACTTTGGATGCCTAATAAGTCCTGCCAAAGATAAATAGTCAAAAGCAATAGGTTGTGTTCCAAAGGTCAAAATCCCTTTCACTGTTCAAAAACTTGGGAATTGGAAGGAAAAGGAAAGCATTGCATAAGCCTTGAAGAAATTCACATCATAGTTGAAGAACAAAATCTCAATCTTTCTGTTGTTTTCTAAATTTTCTGACAATGCTCTTTTTATTGCAGTTATTTTACATTGGGCCCAAGAAAAGAAAATTCACATAATCCACTTTCCTTTTCAAACAAATTGATAACCTAATAAATTGCTTAAGAATGAAATTTAAATCCTGAAAAAACTTCTCACAATTCTGCAATATTGTGCAGCAAATTCAAGTGAAGATTGTCAAAAAAGTATTTAATCACATCCAAGATAAAATGTACCATATTCATCTGTGAGTGCAGCATAGTCATAAGTGGTTGCAACGAAAGGCCCTCCTGCAGTACGACCAAAATTTGTTCCTCCATGGTACTGGAAGAGAAACAAATTAGATTAGAACATATTGTAGTCAAAATTTCCATATATGAATGTCACATGCTAGGTCAATCCAATTCATCATGTGCAAATCGTACCATGTAATAGCTTACAAAAGATCCACCCTTCACAAAAAAGCAAGCTACTGCAAACTACAAGGGCAAGTCCTGGGCGAATTCAGCAAAATTTATCCTCTCCAGTCACAACATCTTAACCAAAAAGATCACTTTCACAAGTCCACTTGCTTTTGTTGATCAGAAGCATCTATAAATAAAAAATATGGAAGCTATTGAATTTATGATTTCTCATAAAAATTGAATCTCAAACCACATGATTTTATCAGTAGTTGAACAAAATAAAACCAATTCCACTATCTGAGCTTTTTCAATTTGACATAAATCAGTTTTCATATTCTAAAAAGGTACATCTCTAACACAAAAGGTTTACTGAACACATGCTAGGTAGAAAATGCTATATTTTGAGAAATTTAGGATCATTAGGGGAAATATAAATCAAGCAAATGTCTTGTGGAGAAGGGATAATCTGCTCTTCATAAATCTTAGTGACAAACAAGGACATACTGTAAATTGTGTATGGTGTAGAGATGGCCAACCAAGTGATTGCACTCAAGGATGATATGATACAATCAGAAAGAGGTTCCCAAAATTTCCTTGTAAAGGTTCCAACCTAGGAAACAATAGAAAACCTTGGGAATATTTTTACAAATCAAGCAATGGTTCCTTAAATGATCACACAGAATTCCAGTAATCAAGCAATCAAACAATTATGGAATACAAGGAGCAGTAAAAATTAAGTAAATAACTAAAGAAACTTTTTGGGAAACAATGAGCTAAATACTTATGCACTTGGAGTCTTGGACAAAAGGAGGCTGAATGTGTAGGTGTATGTTCCCTTAGAAGTTGTCCAATGCTATGATGAGATCCTTGCACTACCATTACCTCCATTGCACTGTACAACTACAACCACCTTTTGGGTTGGTTAAATTGTAGTGATGAACAAAATATCAACAAGGTCCTTAACAATTGACATGGATTTGGAATCATACCTACAATAGTTGTTCAAAAAGCGTATAATGGCCTAGGGTTAAAAGAATGTGTTCTACTTTTTTTCCTAATTCTTTGCACGCATGAATGGTATGCATATAAAGTAGACAAATCAGTAATGGAGAGTACGATGTTCAGGCTTTTGTTTCATAGTGAGACCATGAGTCTATAAATGGAATAACATATGACAAGTTTTCTAATGTCCAACAAATGACCAAAAGTAGGTCAACGGGACTACTCAATACATAAGTGGCCATACAAACATACAAAGTAGGAGTGTGAAGATCATTGATATAAAATAAATAAACTAAACTGTTCATTATGATGAGAGAAGCTACCCTAATGTCAAAAGTAAATACAATTCTCTAAATCCAAGCTCCTAGAAAAGAGCCTCAGTGCTCCAAGGGCCTACTATTGGGCCACAGAGAGCATGGGTCAACCTCTAAAGTTGACTGTGAATCTATCCTAACATCTGAGTTCGAAGGAAAGAATATCTGTATAGAAATCTGGGGAGGAAGTTGGATCCATCCCAGAGAGTGCCTCTCTATATAGAAGAAGTGAACCACTGTAAGGATCTAGTAGTCAAGGGGCTCTCTATCTAGAAGAGTGAATGTAAGGAAAAATAGAGATACAACAAAATTAGGATAAACAGACAGATAAACAAGACCATCAAGCAAGGAGGCTTGCATTGTATCAAGAACTACATCAAGAAAGTTTAAATGTCAGTATTCCATAAGCTATGCTATATAAAAGCCGCTTAAGGCCTATTCAAAACAAAGGAGTGATATCAATTTGTACACAACCAAGATGCAAGAACTTGAAACCTTTGATTTATATGACAGGATATATTTCTTCTTAATGAACTGTAAATAACAATGGTCTAAATGGGTATACTTGAAACCTTTGGATTTATATGATTGGATATTGTTCTTCTTAATGAACTGTAAATAATGATGGTCTAAATGGGTATCTTCAATAGATAACTCATTCTAAAAAATATGAGCATGTTTTGGCATGCAAGAAAAAATGAGATAATTTATACATTTCTGAAATATACAATTTAGGAAGATGCCACTTAGGTAAAGGATCTATTTCTTCTACACATAATGTAGATGCACTAACCTTTGTAAACAAATATTTCAAAGGGACTAGATCATCCATACTACAAAGGCCAGATCTTCCACTGGTCTATGAGGAGATGCACCTCCAAATTCAGTATACCTAGAAAACCAGACACAATGTTTCATATTACTATAATTGGAATTACATTTAAAACTGACAATAAACATTGCTGCATATTTTCATTTTTCAATTTGTCACAATAAAATTTTTACTACAGAGCTTACAATCTTCAAAATATCAGTTTATCAAAGGAGGCATTACTAGGATTTCCTTCAACTTCTTACTTTTCCTAAAAAAAATTGAACTTAAAAATAAATTTAAGTGTGAAATAAAGTAAGTTGTTATTCCATCAATTGAAATTAACTACAAAATAATCTCAGTACTAGTCACTCCGGGCTTTCGTCCACATTGTTGGCTTATAAGGATTGTTAGGTACAAAGTTGTCGTAGTGGAAACCATTGCAAGTGTTTATTTGTTTCAAATATTAAAGAAGAAATAAGGTAAAACAATGGAATCTTGGATATCTCAACATTGATTATTACAAGACTAAGAAAAACAGAATGCAGAACCCTGAAAACCCCACAATCTATTAAATGGTATCTATTTTGCTTTCAATTACACTCAGTAGTATTCATTCATCAAAATGAAAAATGACAATTTATTTGTGTCTACACTAATTACTTATTTTAAAGTCCATTAGTATGAATTGTACAGAATATGAAAAGGTAACTAATTCAATTGATGCAACTGGTGCAATATTTTGATACAATTTGACAAGTTCATCCAGAGACAGGGGTCACCAAATGCCCAGTTAAAGATATTAACATATAAATATCAAAGAGGGTGTCATTAATAGAGCTTACCACAGGGTCTAGTGGATCATCCTATTTGCACATTACTTAGGGTACACCTGTATCCATTCCCATAGCCATCTGGGCAGCCCAATTCATGTAATTCACTCCAGCAGGCCCAAACAACTTTTCTTCAGGTTTATACTCATTTCCACCTGTAAGAACACTTTGTGATTAGTCCTAATATTAAGAAATCAAACCAAGTTTACATAGAAAGTTCAAACACATGCCATATCGCTCTTTTTTGCATCAAGAGATTGCCCACAATCACCTAAATCATACTCAGACTTGGTTTATAGGGTCTGAAATTAACTCAAGTCTATTTTTTTAGGTTTGTTTGCACCCCATTTGTGGAGAAAAAGAGCCTAGAATTCAAAACCCCCTAATACATGTTGCCACTCAATGGTTGTCTCACTAGTGCAAGAAGGTCATTTCAAGTGGTTGGGGTCAGATGCAATTTCTAGGTAACTTTGGCATAATAGATACCCTGGACATGCTTTCAGCACTATGAGAAGAGGAGGATTTTGTCAAAATATAATAAAAACACCAATCCATATAAATACCTCTAAGATTTCTCAATATCAAATGAATATAATAAAAATTCAAATGTTTATTTGTACAGACAATCTATCAATTCTGTAAACTTCCCCCTTCATTTTTTATTGAGTAGGAAAAGCTCAAGGCTTAAAGTAAAATCATGCTTACCAGGCACCCACATTCTATAGTGGATACAAGACCCACACTTATGCTCTCAACATAGCTTGGGAGGTTCGTACTTATGTTGTTTCTACAATATACTCATCTAGAAATAGCAAGATAGCATGTTGGTCCAATGATTTAAAAAAATTGTAGGGTGGACAAGAAATTCATATTCAGTTAAAATATCAATAATGAGCACTACAACTACACGAAGTTAATTGTCATAATTCATGACACAGATTTGGAAATTGACCACTAGTTCTTAACCTTGCTCAACCTAGACTATTCCTTCTACACAATCAGACTAAACCTTAAGTATTTAATGCACAGTGACTATGTTAGATTTATCTCGATGCATGTATCATTCAGTGGATTGAAAGAAGACATGGTAAAAATTAACAACTATAACTTTCCAGATTGAGTAATTTATATAGAATGAGACCTCACAATAGATTTTTTTTATATTCAAGGGATAAAAATCCTCATAACTCGCACATCATTCTAGCAATAGAAATATTTCCATGTTTCATCCTCCTACTTTGCATAAATGAAATTATTCTTTATCATAATCCCCTCTGCTATCAAATATATGGAAGAAAGCTTGATGAATAAGGGAAAGACAAAAGCAAGATGCTTCAAGAAGATGATTCAAATTGTATACTACCAAAAAAACAATGGCTGCATACTAAGTTGATAATATTTGTAAATTACTAATTTTAAATGACCACAAAATAGAATGTCCTAGGTGGGAACCATGACATGGTATTCCTCTTGCTTGCTAAATAAATTGGCAACCACCATAATTTCAGGAACAACCAACACAGCACACAAGGAGACTCCCAGAATGGATTCCATAAAGCACAATGCTCTTCTCCAACATGTACAAAATGTTTTTGTCTCTTGCCATTTGCAAGAATCAGTTGAACCTTCAAATGAATCAAGATTAGTTGGTAAGCAATTTTCTTTCTTATCGTCTGTCTTATAAGCTTCTTTTTCTAACTCAGTCAGGCCAGTGCTCTGGTAATCTTCCTCATTATCTAACATCTCCTAAAAAATAGTGCTTGAAGCAGGTGACAAAGAATCAGTTCTATGCACACTTTCTGACCATTCAAAACTATTCTACATATCTCCCTCTTCTGAATTGCTTCTAATTGAATACCCATCGGCTACACTATAGAGACTGTCAAGCATTGTCCTTCCTTTTTTTTATGATCATATGTTGATTGTCTCCACCCATGGATTCATTGATAATGCCATTAACAGCTGGACTTAAGTTCATATTCGAGTCAATTGCATTCAAATTATCATGGTTAGCTTCTAC
>LPNX010496777.1:354788-420067 GCA_001517045.1 Pseudotsuga menziesii | reverse complement strand
TGTGTTGAATACACTCATATTATCAATTGTAATATATGATCCTGGATTCTGAGGAAGAGAACAAATAGTAAAGCACCTGAGCATTTGCAATCAAAAGAGATAATGCTAATATAATAAAATGTACCAACTTTGCTTAAGCTACCTCATCAAGCACAAGATGCATCAAATGACACAAAATAGGAAAACTAAGCACACATCCCATGCTCTTTATGCATACCTTAGGGCTAACTGATTCTTTCATAGCTGAAGGGAAATGTGAGTGAGTGTAGTTAATGCAGAGGGAAAAACATGGGTCATTTTTGTCCTCTTTATAGGAACATCTCCTTTCTAAGAAGTCCTCATCATAAAATGATGCATCTCCATTTTCCCCATGTCTGTTAACCATATGTATCTTGGTCCTTGTTTTCCTATTACCATGTTCATAAGGGTATTTTCTTTCTGATGCTCCATCACTTTCATACTCTACAACAACTTCTGTATCACTCCCAGAAATGATGCCATTTTCCATTGAAATGCTAGTATTCCCTTCCTTGTCAAATAAATGTTATTATGGCACCAAATATCTCCTAAATTGCCATCTTTTCCAGTGTGAGTTAAGAAACGACGAGGTTTTCCAGCATTGGGTCTGGTTGACTCTGACCTATCAGGAAATGGTGAGAAAAATGAATTCTTCATTTTCATAGAGAAGGCATTCTTATCTATAGAATCTGAATAATAACCTCGGCTCAAATAAAAATTAGAGAACCTTTTAGTCCTTGTACCAGAAAAGCCTCTTGCCATTTGCAAGAATCAGTTGAACCTTCAAACGAATAGAGATTAGCTGGTAAGCAATTTTCTTTCTTATCTTCTATCAGCTTCTTTTTCTAACTCAGTCAGGCCAGTGCTCTGGTAATATTCCTCGTTATCTAACATCTCCTAAAAAACAACGCTTGAAGCAGGTGACAAAGAATCAGTTCTACGCACACTTTCTGACCATTCAGAACAGTTCTGCAGATCTCCCTCTTTTGAATTGCTTCTAACTGAATACCCATCAGCTACACTATAGAGACTGTCAAGCATTGTCCTTCCTTTTTTTGCTATGATCATATGTTGATTTTCTCCACCCGTGGATTCATTGACAGTGCCATTGGCAGCTAGACTTAAGTTCATATTCCAGTTAATTGCATTCAAATTATCATGGTTAGCTTCTACAGAATCTGCAAGTTCCCCTCTGGATTGCAATTTTCTACATGTGTTTTTGGAGGAGGATTGTTGTTCCAGAGACCTAACAAATTCCCTTAGTGTGTTGAATACACTCATATTATCAATTGTAATATATCATCCTGGATTCTGAGGAAGAGAATAAATAGTAAAGCACCTGAGCATTTGCAATCAAAAGAGATAATGGTGATATAATAAAATGTACCAAATTTTCTTAAGCTTCCTTATCAAGCACAAGATGCATCAAATGAGAAAAAACAGGAAAACTAAGAAGGACACATCCCATGCTCTTTATGCTTACCTTAGGGCTAATTGCTTCTTTCATAGCTGAAGGGAAATGTGAGTGAGCGTAGTTAATGCAGAGGGAAAAACATGGGTTATTTTCATCCTCTTTATAGGAACGTCTCCTTTCTAAGCAGTCCTCATCATAAAATGATGCATCTCCATTTTCCCCATGCCTGTCAACCATATGTATCTTGGTCCTTGTTTTCCTATTACCATGTTCATAAGAGTATTTTCTTTCTGATGCTCCATCACTTTTATACTCTACAACAACTTCTGTATCACTCACTCCCATAAATGATGCCATTTTCCAGTGAAATGATTCTATTCCCTTCCTTGTCAAATAAATGTTATTATGGCACCAAATATCTCCTAAATCACCATATTTTCCAGTGTGAGTTAAGAAATGACGAGGTTTTCCAGCATTGGGTCTGGTTGACTCTGACCTATCAGGCAATGGTGAGAAAAATGAATTCTTCATTTTCACAGAGAAGGCATTCTTATCTATAGAATATGAATAATAACCTCGGCTCAAATCAAAATTAGAGAACCTTTTATCCCTTGTACCAGAAAAGTCTGCAGACAGAAGAAGAAACTAACCTGTAAAGTCTACAGACAGAAATAACCTTGAACAAATTCCAGAGATCTCCCACTCACGAGTCAAACACTGTGAAATTGCTTTCCATGAATTCACTGGAAAAACACAATTTGCATGAAATCAAGCTTGATGCTGAGAACCAAATCGACGGCCCGCAGGATGATTTGGTAAAAGATGGGAAGGTAAAATTGCTCCACAAACCCAATTCGAATCCGAGGACGAACTAAGCCCATTTTACCCAAATCAAGAACAAAATTTGACCAATTTACCAAAGATCCGTAAATCAAAGGAAAAATACAAATTTTTTTAACCTATCATCCATAAATCTGGGCTAACCAGCTCTGTTTCTCCTCCAAAACTGGAAATTTCTGGCAATTTGACCTCCATTTCCAAAGAATTCCTGGCAATTGTCAAGATTTTCCCCATAATCGAGTGGGCTAAATTCCATTTTGTGAATTTTCATAGTTTCACCGCCCAGGCTATTTAATTTGGGGAAATTATATATATAATAAAAAATGGGCTAATTTATTAAATAATAAAAAACATTTTAATATTAAAAATTCGCCCACTTTTTTTTTGCTACCCCTTAAAATTCGCTTATGGGCTATAATTCGCCCCTAAAATCATCCCTGGTTAGTGTTATTATTGTCTAGTTTTTTGCAGTCATGTGAAGAATCAACCATGTTTCTTATACAAGGAGGACAAGGAGGTAGGTGACCATAGGTACCCAGTTACTATGCACTTCATCAAATGAGGAGATAACATGGGATGTTGCTAATAACAATTCTCGCATGAATGTTGAAGAGAACATAAGAAAACGATAATGGTATTGTTCCACCATCAACGACATTGCAAGTTGCAACTTCAACCAATAAGATCATTGTTGTTAGAGCAAGATCGATGTCGTTATGGACACAAGAGGATATGTTGACTGTAATTGATGATGTATAATTCAATGGATATTTTGTCAGAAAAACTGCCCAAATACATGGGATTTAACCGACATCTCTACATTATTAGATAAATGTCCTCATATGTACAAAGTAGAAAGGGCCTCTTACAGTGTTGAATAAACAAGAGGAGGAAGGAGTGGATGTTTGGTGTAAGGAGATGGTTCAATTGGGCCATGGGATAGATTTAATACAACTAAATTTTATTATTGCTCAAATTTTTCAAGGGAGTTAAAATCCATTCAGAGGCGTATTTCTCAGGAAATCTTGTGTTATAGACAACAAAGGGATTTGATAGACACAAAGATTTATCTATATACTTTACATTTGTATCCAGGCTCTATGACACTTTGTCCAATGTATATGAGAAACAATCATATACTCCATAACATATATGGAATTGTGATAAATATGGTTTATAAGCAGGAAGGAATTGTGTCCTATGGGTGATTTCCAAGAGAGGGAGCAAGAATGTGCCAAAAATGGCGCCTAAGAGAAGGGAGTGGATAACTATTATATGTTTTGTAAATGTAATTGATGCGTCAATCCGTGGGTTTTATTTGTGTAAGGGAAAGCTTCACCAAAAAAATATATCCAAAACTATGAACCAGGAGTAGGCATAGTTGCACATCCCCATGCATGGATAGCTATAGAATTTTTTTTGGTTTGGATTTTCCACTTTGCAAGATCTGTACCCAATGGTGTATCACCTAAAAATAGACACTTGTTGATTTTTATGGCCATGGAAACCGCATAGTTTTATAAACCATTGAGAAGGACAATAGGTTGGGTATTGACTTGTTGACCTTACTTGCACATACTACTCATAGGTTGAAACCTATCGATGTGATGTTTTTTGGCCTTTCAAGTGTCACTTCAGGTCTGAGAGAGCATCGTGGATGGTAATAAACCTGGGGAAAGAGGTAATAATGTTTGAATTGGACAAACTTTCAAGTAAATCTTTTAAAAATGCTCTCACACCCTCAAATATCAAGGTTGTATTTAGGTGGACTAGAATCTAGGCACTTAATTTTGATGTTCTTCTCCATGATATTGCATGTAGCAAAGTATTTAATGTAAATGGCCAAGAAGATGAAAATGTTGAAAACACCATATCATCCTTATCTCAAGGACACTACCTGTTAGCATATTGAGAATATGCATAAACATGCAACAATATATTTGTTAATAGGCAAAGCAAGAATCTACTAGTATCTTCCTCTATCTATGCAAGCAACAATAATCATGTAAGAAACAAGAGACAAGAGAAAATAACATACACTTGATAGACATGGTAAAAATCCAAACAGGGAAACATCCACGAGAAGGTATTGTCTTCTTATTTTTTATAAATATCCAGTCTTACAAGTGAGAGCCTCTCCACATATGCTTCACAGCTTTACAATAGCATTACAATGCAATCCACAAGATATATCCCCAAAGTCTCACATTCACCTCTATTATATACAAAGAGGTATGGAAGAATTACATTCCAAAATACATGTGAGATAAATGATTTTTCACCTCTTTATATAATGAATGGTAATAGGCGAATATTTCTCTATGATGCATGTGGAATAACTCCTTTTACATAATATTAGAGTTATGCATTCCTTCCAATTTTAAATAAGACATCTTAAGGTATCAAACTAGAGATCATTACACATGCAATATTAAAATTACACATTCCAACACTGACAGCCATTGGGTGACAATGATGAACATGTCAGTGCTACTCAGGGGACCAGATCTACATCTAGGTTTTGTCCCACAGCTAAAGGAATGCAAAAGAAGAACGAGCTGTGAATTGGATCCAACATCAAGAAGCAATCCACTTAATAAAACCGCATGAGAGAAGGCAAGCCATGAATGTGAAAGGTATTTAATTTAAACACATGTTTAAATTACTGCACCTAAAACCAAAAACTCTGCCACTGAATATGTCCCTAGTCAAAAGGATGTCAGGCAAGGTGCTTGCTCATATCTATTGGTGCTTATTTTTAAGTTTTCAATGATGCAATAGCCACTGGTGGATAAACTGAAAGGTAGGATTTTTTATCATTTTTAACATGACACCTATGATTTTGAATGCATATGTGCCGAAACTTGCTTGGATAGATTTTTTTTTAACCAAAAATATGAAAACATGAAACCCAACTACTAGGTACAGGCTCTAAACACCTTTTTTAGCATTTCAAGGGCATTGGATTTTGATTAACTAAATTGAAATTTCTTTAATTAAACCACCCATGCATTTGAGCTTACTCCCTCAAACATGAAACTGCCACGAAAATGAGAGGTCATGGCAAGAGTGAAAATCATATGATAGAATGCTTGATCTTTGCAGATCGATCCTCTAAGCACATTCTTTTAGGTTAACCATTTAGATACATAAGATTCCATATATTAATGTTCAATCATCCTAGTCTACCAAGATTATGTATATATGAAAAATTGTTTAGAATTTTGGTTTGAGTTTGCTAGTTCATTGTCTTGTGCTCACAACGTTTAAGCCATGCAATTACCCTATAAATTGGACACTATATAGTAAATTATTAACAAAATTATTGGTTTATAGCATGGAAGCATTATATTTGAATAGTATAGAACACAAAGTCATTATTGTCAATGGGAAGCTCGGCGCTATGGGTTAGACTTAGAGGAATTATGGGCAGAGGTTAGAATTATCTCTAGGATTCATCACCTAAAACTGGTGCATATGATACTATTTTGCACATAAGAAGAACATAGCTTTCTCATCTATGAATAAACATCCTTCTCGAAAAATAGACGGACTTTGCACATCATTATTTATCAATGTGAGTGAGAACGAAGGGTCCACTCTGCTCTACTAAGCCAGTGCGCCATACATGAAGAAAGAAAGAAAAATTCAAGGATTTATGTATAGTGTTGATTACTCTACAGGCATAGACTATGCTCTAATATCAACCAATGGAAGGTTCAATGCAATTGTTAAGTACGATTATGCATGCCTTAATAACTCAATCTGGTACATATCGTGTTGTCAACTTTATTTAATTTTGGTTTTCCAAACACTTTAACTGTCATACCACTAGATACTGTATAGAGAAATTTATTGCAATTGTTGGCATCTCAAGGTCATAGAAATCCTCTTGTCTTCTCTGCTAAGCTAATGCACCAGATACTAAGCAAGACAAATTTTCATTTTCAAGGATTTATGTATAGTGTTGATTACTCTACATGCATATACTATGCCCCAATCTCAACTAGTGGAAGGTTCAACGCAATTGTTAATTAATATTATGCAAGCCTTAACAATCAACCAGTGGAAGGTTCAACACAATTGTTAAGTAATATTATGAAAGCCTAAACAACTCAATTTAGTACATATTCTAATGTCAACTTTATTTAATTTTAGTTTTTCATACACTTTAATTGTCATACTACTAAATACTATGTAGAGAAATTACTTGTAGTTGTTTGCATCTCAAGGTCATAGAAATCCTCCTCAACTTGAGTCAATCCATGAGAATTTTGTTTTTTAGACTATTTATTGTCTTTCCATCAAGTCAAGTACCTTTGTTATTATTCATGGTTGTATTATTTTTGCTACTAAGCTTTTGAAATTGTGCATATGCACTTTGAGAAAAAAGAGTTTGTATTTCACACAATGCACTTAATTCCTCTCTGCATATATATATAAATATGAAATACAACTTAGTTTTTCTCTTGTAACACTTATTGTCACAATTGTCACAACTTATTTTCTCTTAAATGGAGAATGGTGGCACTGAGAAGCATCTCAATTCAAGTGAAGTTCTCACAATAGCAATGGATAACGACACTCTAATAAAAACCAGTGCCAATATTCTGAACAGAGTTCTTCACATGTACTTGGGAAATGGTGATGCAAGTTATGTCGATAACTCTAACAGACAGATATATTTCGATGTTTTGCAGCAGATCTTTGAGGCTTCCATTGAGAAGCTCAAATTTCCTCAAGAATGTCCTCTTAGAATCAGAGATCTGGGTTGTGCTACGGTTTTACAAATACGTACAGAGTTTAAAACTATTGGGTGCATATAGTGAATAAGACATATTTCTAGCTACCGCATACTCAGGCTTCTACTGGTCCACGTGCTCAGGATTTGGCTACTCCTTAGCTTCTGGGCATGTTTTCTTGTAACTCTATATATACACCAACACTTAGGAAAAACCCCTACCCTATCATCTAATTTATGAAGTTATGGCTTTAGTTACTAAATTCAAGAAGGCACTTGTTCCAACGATCCATCCAACGAAGGGTATTTGTTGGCGGGAGCTCAATGCCGAAGATTCAAGGATTGAGCTCCTACAAGTTGAACCAGCCTGTAGTGGGTGCATTCCCTATTTTTTTATTGGGTTCCTGAATCCTTTTACAACATTGTCTTTAGGAGATCCATCATTCATGTCTACAAAGATATTTGCTTTATTCAAAGAAGAATCCTCGACAAGGCGGTTTCTTTATGCAAAGAATAATCCTCGACAAGGAGGTGCTAAATAAGCGGTGGCTTGATACGGTGCGGTGACAAGGAGGTGCCAAAGAAGCGGTGGCTCGAGAAGGTGGTGCAAGAATAACCGGTGCAATGATTTTCCTAGTTGTGTTTAATTCACAAATTAATTGAGTTGAGTTGCTAGGTAACCAAGAAATCCAAGGTTAGTAAATCAAACAATGACTCAATAATTTGGTTTTGCTATCGTACAAATGAATGTATTACATATACATTAAATTTTTATATTAGTTTATTTCTGCCATAAATAAATGATGAGAATCCAGCTAAACAAATTTATGAGAGAGATAAATAATGCAACTGCATGTAACCTATTATTGACATAAACAAACTTAAATAATACACACTTAATCATGCACCCAAACTTCACGTTTATACATAAACAAACTTAAATAATGCACACTTAAGCATGCACCCAGTCTTCACATTTATACATAGTTTAGTTCCCAATGCCTACGCCATCAGTGTTGTTGCAATAAGGCTTCAAATTATAATCCAATCGCATTGCACAAAATTATGGTTTTTCTATTAATAAATAAATAAATGGTTTGAAAATTTGGTTAAAGTGTCTTTTGCAATTAAAGTCAACTGCAATTAATATACAATCAGCACTGATTGAATACAATAGTACCCTGGCCTTCGGTGGGGACTAATAAGATACTTTTTTATGAATGTGTGAGATCATGTTTTTTAAAGGTGTGATGTTATGATAATTTTTGGAGATGCCATGTGTTTTAAAGAAATGTTCTTATAAAAGGTTTTTGGTTTTAGAAAAGTCTTTTATTATGTGGATATGATGGATACATATGATATGCATGATTTATTATGGAGAATGCTTGTTGTTGTGAGGAACCTCCTGCAATAAACAATGAAAATGCACGATCTAACAAAAATAACATAGCACATAAGATATTTTAATGATCACAGGCCACTTCGAGGGGGAAACCTCCTTTTAGCAATATCAATACAAAATAACTTGTTGTTATACGGTGAAACGACACTTCTTCATCTGAGTACTGACACTGAGCACGTCGATACACAAAAGGAAATTATGGATAGAAGTTTCCCAAAATATATAGATGAAGATGAGCCTCAATATGCATTACCTCATTCATCATTGCCCATTTTTTTAAAATTTTGTATTGCAACCATGACTCTTCTCATTGCAAGTTGCAAGTCATTCGTGGGTAGTGCATTATGCAACCCACGGTTAGATGATCACAATATTTATTCATGTTTTTCCTTCACAGAAGTCGCGGTCCATTCGTGACCTACCATTATATGTACCTATTGTTACACTAAGACAAAATTTAAAAAATAAAAAAATGATTAGTCAGGAACAATTGAGTTCAAAATCATAACATCCCCAACCTCCCTAACCATCCCAGGCCTCATAATATATAATGATCATCAAGTATAAATAGAGGGAAGGGGTAGAGTATGAGAGAATCAAGTTAGAAGAGCAAGGTTATGCTATAGGAATACCTTGGATATTGGAGAAAGAGAACACAAATTTTGGTTAGCAGAGGAGGGCTTGTCTCAGATAGAGGTCGTATCAATCCTTGCTTATGAATAAAGGGTGATGCTCTTCCACATTGTGTGTTGATGTTCTTATTTGTTGTGATTTATGAAATTCTTTGTCATATATATTTATATCCAATTATAATATTTCATTCATCTTTATATAACAATTAAGATCTATGTGTTAGATATCAATCTCTTTTATAGGTGTTGAAGATCTTGAAGTTTTTGGAGCATTTGGAGAGAAGACTAAATCTAGGATCAGCCTTCATAAATAAGGTGCAAGTGCTTTATTTCATATTTATCTCATAAATATCTCTATAATGTTGTATGACTGCAAGTTAAATATTTGTATGTTAATGACCCTAGACCCTTGTGTCATAAGGTAGAATCCCTGAAAAACACTTGTGGATGCCTTCATTGGCCTCAACACGTACTTATATACTAAGTCTAATATAAACAACTATTAGTCCCCATGAATGTGGGATAATAGAATATACTCACATGATGAATTACAAAGCATATGCATCCAACAAAAATATACTAACAAAATAAAGAGGATGGTTGATATTGGTTCTTAACATCCCCTCCTTAGAAAAGCTTTGTTCTCAAAGCTTTAGATGTGGAAATTGTTGTTGAATCTGAAGGAGTGGTTCCCACGTAGCATCCTTTGGTTGCATGTTGTGCCATTGAATTAAGACCTGTATGATGGACCGAGAGCGAAGTTGACAAGTGCGCTTATTGAATATGGCCTCTGGCTCGAAAATGATGGATCCTTCATTATCTAGTTCTGGTAAAATAGTCTATGCTTTGATATTGGTGTCAATCACTTTCTTAATACAAGAGACATGAAATATTGGGTGAGTGTGAGAAGGACGAAGTTCCAATTTATAAGAAATGGACCCAATCTTCTGAAGAACCTTATATGGCCCATAGAACTTTGGAGCCAACTTCTTACGACCTTTGAGGAGGATTGCTTGTAAGGTTGTAGATGAAGAAAACCCATATCATCGACTTGAAAAGTGCGCTCAGAACGGTGTTGATCGACATGTTGTTTCATGCAGTTTCTTTCCATGTGAATATTTTCCTACAGAATGTGAAGATATAATCTCGATTTCAGAGAATTGTGTTAACTACCTAAACAGGTGAACTGTTTAGGGTGTATGGAAGGATCACTGTCGGTGTCTAACCATAATTTGCTTCATATGGAGTAATTTTAAATGTAGTATGATAGGAAGTATTGTACCACCATTTGGCGAGAGGGAGCCACTTTGCACACTGATGTTGTTATTCAGAGGTGAAGCAAGGAAGATAAGTTTCCAAACATTTGTTGATGAATTCATTTTGACTGTCTATTTGTGGGTGATATCTTGAACTCATATTCAGTTTGGTTCCAGTGAGGAGAAATAATTCTGCCCAAAAATGACTTGTGAAAGTTGTCTTGCAGTTTGAGACAATGGAAGAAGGGATTTCATGAAGATGGAATATATGGTCCATGAAAATTTCTCTGACTAAGGAGGCGGTATATGGATGGTTGAGAGAAAAAAATGACTATATTTGATGGTCTTCCCTCTAGATTTAGGAATCCCTTCAATGAAATCCATCAAAATATATGTCCAAATCCTTGTAGAGATGGGAAAGGGTTTGATCAATCTAGGAAGGAGTATCGTTTCACCCTTGTGGCATTGGAAAGTATCACATTCGTCCACGATCTGTTGAATTTCCTGTTTCATTCCTTCCAAAATAAGTTACGACATGCCTGCTCATACTTTTTGAGGAACCCAAAGTGCCCTATCAATGGAGAAGCATGGATTTCATAGAATACATCTTGTTGAAGATTCGTGCTTTGGGGAAGTACCAGACAACCCTTGTATATCAAAGAAGAACCATTCCAAGAGTAATGTGGTGCAACAAAAGGGTTACTGGCCAATTGTTGGATGATTTTAGATAATGAATATTTATTGACATAGCCTTGATGAATATATTGTAACCAATTTGGAATAGGCATAGAAATAGATGAAAGAGAAACATGGTCATGAAACGTGCGAGAAAGAGCATCCGCCGTAATATTTTTTCTTACCCTTCTTGTAAGTGATCTCATAGTCATAACCCATAAGTTTTATAACCCATTTATGTTGTGTTGGGGATGAGACCTATTGTTTGAGGAAATATTTCGGACTCTAGTGATTAGTCTTGATGCAGAAATGATTCCCTAAGACGGTTATGGCCACCACTTCTGTACTACATGCAAAATAGTCATCATTTACTTCTCATATGTAGAGGCGGATAAATTCTTACTGGAAATTTATTTTTTGGTGAATGGAATGGTATTTTCATATTGAATGAGAACAACACCAATTCCATTGTCATAAGAATCACTCTCAATAGTGAAGGGATTAGAAAATTTGGGCATAGCTAGAACCAGTGTGGTACACAGCTTGTTTCAGTTTGTCAAATGAAAACTCAGCAGCATGTGTCCATGTAAAAGAATCATTTTTCAGTAGAGTTGTTAATGGAGATGAAATATTCCCATAATCCTTGACAAACTTGCAGTAGTATTCAATTAGTCCCAAAAACCCACGAAGGATCTTGAGTGTCTAAGGATGCATCCAATTTTTCATCACATCTATTTTGGCAAGATCTACGTGAACCTCTTGTGTTGAAACAATATGTCTGATATACACTACTTTCTTTTTCCCAAAAACACATTTAGAGTTTTTCATGGAGATAATGATCACAAAAAATTTGCAGTACAAGATCCAGATGTTGGAGATGCTCATCCCATGTTTTACTCTAGATGAGGATATCATCAAAGAAGACTAGAATGAAGTTTCGCAAGTAGGGCTGGAATATTTTATTCATCAATTCTTGAAATGTGGAAGGAGCATTAGTGAAGCCAAATGGAATGACTTAAAACTAATAGTGGTTGTCATGTGTCTGGAAATTTGTTTTAGGGATGTCATCCTCATGAACCCAAATTTGGTGATACCCAGAATGAAGATCCAACTTGGAAAAAAATGAGCACCATGAAGCTCATCAAGAAGCTCATCAGCAATCAAAATTGGAAACCTGTCCTTGATTGTGATGCAATTAAGTGCTCAAAAGTCAATGCAAAGGCGCCATACCCATCTTTTTTTTAGACAAGAAGAACTGGTGAAGAGAAGGAACTGGTACTAGGGAGAATAATACCTTGCTTCAGTAAGTCTTGAAGAAGCATATTAATATTTGTCTTATGGTGAAATGAGTAGCAATAGGGCCTAATGTTGGGAGGGATTCTTCCAGGAAGGAGCGGAATATGATGGTCCTCTGGTCTTGAAGGTGGCAATCCCACTGGCTCAACAAAAACACATGCATATAGACCTAAAATTTGTTGTAGATCCAAGGGAGTAGTTGAGACCGTTGAAGGTTGCATCTAAATGAAATGGAGCTAAGCGATGACACCATGTGAATTATTCTTAAGGATATTTTCCATGTGATGTGAACTAATGATGTTGATATATCCTAGTTATAAGCCGTTCAATGTGTTTTTTTTTCCATTGACTAAAAACTGCATCCAAATTTCAGCAAGATCCCATAAAATGTGTACAAGTGTGCGTAGTCATTGAGTGCCCAAAACCGCATCACATCCGCCTAAGGGAAAGGAAAAAATGTCAGAGCACAAGTTATAATCTCCAGTAGAGATTTGCACATTATGACACTTCCCTTTACAAGGTAAGGTGCCCCCATTGGAAATCATGACTTTAAATATGGAGCAAGGATGGACAAAACAAACAGCTTCTTTGGAAAACCTGGGGTCAATGAAGTTATGAGCGCTACCAGAAACAATGAGTATTGTAAGAGGGAGAATTTTGAAGAAACCCTTGACCTGCATAATTTGTGGGGTGGTGACTCCCACTAATGCATGGAGAGATATATCTAGATGGTTTTCCTAAGTAGGAGGGTCAACAGGCAGATGCTAAATCTCATCCTCATCATCTACTGGATCCTGAGCATTATCAAAAATTTCAGGTGCAAGCGGAGAATCCACATCTAAGAGATAGAGATTTTTCTCAGCACATCGATGTCCCTAGGTGAATTTCTCATCAAAATTATAACAAAACCCTTTTTCTCTAAATGCTCCCATCTTGGCTTCATAAAAATGCTTGATTGGAGTGATTCTAGGAGTTGGCAAGATTGGAGGTATTTGGGGATCCGTATTTTTTAATATAACAAAAGTGGATTTGGAGCATTGGTGTTCCATGAACTTGTCCTTCTACTAAATTAGTCGACCCTAGGGCTTCCATAATTTTGTTGCGACAGAACATTTTAACCTCAAATTAGATTGCATCCTTCATACCACTAATAAAACAACTCCTATAGAATGCATTAGACAATCCTTCTGTGTGATTGGTCAGTTTCTCAAATTATGTATGATACTCACTCACAGTGCAAGTTTGGAGAAGTTTGGTGAGTGATCATGTGAAGTCATCAAAAGCACTAGGGCCAAATCCTTGCAAAGGGAGTTGGAAAAAATACGTCAAGTTTGGCTCTTCATGATCCTTGATGTACCGACACAACCATTGGAGGGATTCATGTTCCAAATGAAAGGATGCAAGGAATTTATTGACATCAAAAGTGTTATGCAAGCTGGAATATTGTTCTACCCAGTAAATCCATCCATTCGAATCATCACCATTGAAGCGAGGAAAATCAAGCTTCAACCCACGAAAATTTGTTGGAAGAAGAGAAAACGGTGTCTGCAGAAGACTCGAGTTGTCATTGGTTGCTCATGGAAGAATGTTGAAGATGGAGGCGGAGAAATTTTTCATCCAAATCTTGGAGTTTGGTCTTAAGGGAGGCAAGTTCTTCTTCCATTTGTTTATATTATCCCATGTGGGTGATAACCATAACCACGAGTTTTTTTTACATGGGTAGAAAAACAAAAACAGAAATTTTTTTAGCAAAGGAAAATTTGGAGTTGGGAAAAACTCAGGTGGTTAATTGGGGTTTGACTAGGTTTTGGACACTTTCTGAGAAATAGGGAAGCAAAAAATGAGAATTTCAAAAGCGGGGTGAAATAATGGGAAAAATTGTCAAAGATGGAAAAGGAAGCATAAATTGGAAACAAACATTGTGGCAAAATTTGAAGGAAATTGGGTGAGAATCGAAAAATTTATGGCAAACCTCAAAAAATAGACAAATGTGGGATTTCAGGATTTAGGAGTGGAATTTGGGATAGAGTCCTCAAGGAAGGAAATATGCATAATGAAATTACAGAGTTTTCGGTGAATTTTCAAGGGACACAGAGCTAAAACAAAGAGGATATGGCCAAAAAACAAAAATTTATACTTTTTTTTCAAATGGGTGAAATTGATTTGTGGCGGCTCTAGAAATATGTGCTTTGTCAACTGGAAATAGATATGGACCCTAGGTGTGTTCGGATTCCTAAATTTTCATGGAATTCACTCGGCCACCAATTTTTTCTAACAACTTGCTTATTGGGGCAATATCCCTCACTCCATGGCTCATGTAAAACTGATAATCGCTTTGCCACAAACAACAACTCTTGGTTTACCTCATGAGTGAGAACTAGTCGATCATGTAGGGGTCATTGCCATTTTCTCTTGGAAGGTCCTCTCAATGACCATATACTTCGAGGTTCCTGTGGTAATCCTCACAATGAGTTTTAGGTCTATGCCCAAGTACTTCCCATAATTAAGCAGATAAGCTTTATTTCATGATCTGGATGAACAAAATAGATGCAAAGAAGAAGCACTATTGTAATAATCACAATGGTGGGAAGCACTGCAAAAGAAAAAAATGGCAGAAATTCCACCTAGCAAGCCTAAGAATGTTCTCTAATGCCATATGCGAGGAACCTCATGCAATAAACACTGAAAATGCATGATATAATAGAAATAGCAGAGCACAGAATATATTTTATTGGTCGTATGCCACTTTGAGGGGTAAACCTCCTTTGAGCAAACTCAATACAAAATAAATCATGGATTCCTTCATTGGCCTCAACATTTACTTTATATACTAAGTCTAGTCTAAACAACTATTACTCCCCATGAATGTGGGATATTAAAATATACTCATGGGATGACTTACAAAGAATATGCATCCAACAAAAATATACTAACGAAATAAAGAGGAGGGTTTACACGGGTTCTTAAAGCTATTTTGAGAAGACAATCATGGCATATAATCAGGTCATTGAATGGAGATAGAGGCATCACATTGAAAGGTATATGTGATATTATTATTTTGGCTTCAATTCAAAGTACATTTATGGAAAATCAATGGCAAGAATATGTGGCATGGAAAGTACATAATTGTAAAGTGGAAATTTTGCACATGAGAAGTATGATAAGTATTTTAAAAGGATTTGTTTTACTTGGTTTTTTGAATTAATTATGGGGTGCATGTTTGGTTGTACCTGAAAACCCAACATTTTTTGGTTTCCTGATTAAATTTGATTTCCCTAGGTCCTTATAAGCACATAAAAATTGTATCTCTCTTATGCATCGAGAAGGGATATTGTATCAAGTGTGGAATGAACCATTGCATAGGTATGACCATGGAAGGTGTACTCTATTTGAATTATTGAACCATTGATATACAAGAAATGAGAGCAATTGAAATGTAGAATTGTGTAGTGTAATAGTGAGAACAATGTACACTGAACAAGACAAATTTTAGATAAAACTAATAAGAATTGATCAATAAATTACAACATTAATCTTCATTAATTTAGTAATAATACAACAGTGTTACAATACGGAGAATTCAAATCATGTGGATAAGATTCGAATCTACCAATTGAATATCTAACTAGGAGGGTGTATATCACTGCATGGGAGCCACTAGTCTAACTATGTATGTTTAAATCAGTCTGACAATCAATTAAATTGATGAGGTAGGTGGAAAAAGGAGCCACTTCCTCATGCATCCATGAAAAACTAGAGCTAGACTAACTGAGAGTGATATAATTGAATGTAACTAGAGACTGCCTCAGCATAAATGCTTACCAACCATGACCAACTGGTAAAGGTTGTCGGTGGCACTCAAAGTGGCTCCTATAATGTAGGGATTGGTCTCAGAGGTACCTAAACTCATGCATGAACATGCAGTAAGTGACAGTTAACCTCTATATGTGTTCCCATACTCTAGTACAGTAATAGTGTCCCCCTAAGCTAGGAAAAATGATCAAATAGACTATATATGGACAAGGGAGGATTATATAATACTAACACCTCCCCCCACCTTAATCCTAACTTGGACACCCTCGGGCCCTGGAAACTAGGCCAAAATCCACTCATACAATCTAAAAGATATAAAGGTTTCTTTATAAACTAAGGGAAAAGTGGAAAACCTCATTGAAAAAACCCCCCTCAAAATAAGGAGGAATCAAGAAAACAAGCTATACTTAAGAGAAAATTTTCCTCTTTGTGTAAAAATTTGTAAAAAATTTGCTGCAATTTGCAACTATGTGGAGCAGCCATGCAGAATCATGGTTTTTCTATGCAGCAACATCTTGGGACTATGCATGTGAACCTTTCCATCTTCTTCTAATCTATTGAATGTTTCTTTTGTTTCTTCTTTCTAGAGGAGGAATGGAATGATCCCTTTTTTTCATCAATGGAACAAATTCTGGATCAATCTTTAACATCAAGTAGCATTTATCTAGAAGTTTGTTGCACCACTCTGTAGGTAGTGAAGCTGTGTGAGAGAGTGGAATTCTTTTATTTTGATACTGGGACATCATTTTTCTTCTATCATATGAATCCCCAACTTCATTCAAAATTGCTTCAATGAGATTTTCATCCCATTTAGGCTTCTAATTCAGAATAGGATCTAGATCTGGATCTGGATCATCTTGAGGTGTAATTCCAATATCAAGATCATGTTGATCTTGTTCCTCATATTCTGAACCTGAAATCTTAGACAACATAACATTATCTACAAATGGAGATGAAAGAGAATTTTTACCTTCCCTTTCGAATGGTTGCTAAGATTGTGTTGGAGCTGCGTATGGAAGAAAGTGTGAGAAATCATATGCCTTGGATGCATGGTTTTCAAGACCCTTCGCTGTAATCTTCCCAGTTGAGATATCTGAAATGTCCATTGGGTTGTACCAAATACAACTTGCTTTGGCAAGCCAGTATGTGTCATCTGATAAATAGATAACAAATTTGCTGCAAGAGAGGGAACATAGAGAACATTATTGAACTCACCATGTTGGATTCTAATAGAACCTCTCCTAGAACATGGGAATTGGGATTCATCTCCCATATGAATGATAGGTCCTCCTGATAGAGTGAGAGTGGTGAAGGTGTCCCTGGAGGAAACCATGTGGTTGGATGATCTAGAATCTATTAAGTAAGCCTTCAATGGAGTGAGGCCTACTTTCAAGGCATGGAACCTCTCATATTCTTCAGTATGCTCTCCATATTCAAACATCTTTTCACCTTGTGGAAGGGAAATATTGTTCTGTTCAAGGAGTGTTTCCAACTGGTCGATGGTCTTCTTCATGCACTAGCTCTCTAGATGAAAGCCTCTCATACAATATGGACACTTAGTCTTCATGAATTTCTTCTTTTTCTTGGAACCTAAGGCTCCTTCGGAATATTATTGATTCTCCTTCCCTTTGTCCTTCCCTCTTGGTCACGCATTGTTTGAGTCAGTCACTAAGAGTTCTAGGTCCTTGGAGGTTCAAATCACTCCCATTTGAACCAATTTATCTTGCTCTTGTATTAAGGACACAACAAAAGAATCTAGAGAAGGAATATTCCAATTAGGAATGGAAGCTCTTCTGGAATGGAATGTAGAGACAAAGATAGAGTACTTTGATCCAAACTTTCTCATTACTGATAGAACTAGTTGCTTGTCTTTCCTCTCTATTCTGTATTGTTTACATTACAATGCTAGTGACTTGAATTTTGTGCAAAACTGTCGAATAGTTTCAAAACTGTTGGGTTGTAGTGCAATGAGATCATTCTCCACTATGTGCCCTTGAAGCTCATATTGTTTTCCAAACAATATTCAAGCTTCTTCCATGCTTCCTTCAGATTCCTTAGTCCCTCAAGGTTGAACAAAATATCCCAGGAGATATGAGTGCACAAGAAGCCGAAGGATTCATCCAGCCGATTCAAAAACTTGTTCTTCTCAGCAGGGTGATGGGACTCTATCTCTCTGTCTTTCTTCCCATTGTCATCCTAAACAGGCCAAGCTTGTGCAAGGAGACTTGCGTATCTTCCCTCCAATAAACATAGTTGAAGGGTGTAAGGATTTGGGGTACAAGAGTTGAAGAATCCATAAATATGTATGTCGATTTTTCAATTCCTTAACAAGCTACGTAGGTACCTACAAGTAACACTGCAAAAAACAAAATTAATTTGCAATCATGTCAGTTTCAAGCCTTCCACCTCGACATGTTCACTTTCTTAGGGTATGTCACACCTATAGAGACTTCTCTATATGAATCCATAGTTAGCAAGGCACAAATTTTAGGACTTATGTGGAAACCCAACTGCTTATGGTGTACAATGGAGATCGAACATACTTGTTTCTATCCTGAACAAGGATCGGATACCATGTTTGAATTATTGAAACATTGATCTATTGCAAATGAGAGAAATTGAAAGGTAGAATTGTGTACTGGAATAGTAAGAACAATGTACACTGAACAAGACAAATTTCAGATAAAACTGTTAGTTTTTCAACATTCAAGCTAGCATTATGTTAGGATCTTAAACTGAGAGAACAACAAGTACAGCAATCAAACACAAGAGACAATGAACACAGTTTTTTTCCTTGGGGAAACCATAAATGGAGAAAACCCCACAACTTCCTCAGAGATAGAATCAGCACAAAAGGTAAAACCCCAAAACAGTAAGATGCTCTCCCAACAGTAGTAACCTTATTCTTGTCTAGCCCCATTGTCTTCTCCTTCCTCAACTATGCACTACAATTGAGTGTGTTTGTGATGTGTACTAAATAGAGAGTCCAACTCTCTATTTATACTAGTCCCAGCATGACTAAAACCCTACTAGGTCCGACCTCTCTGGGAGATTCTAATAACCCTAGTGCCCCGAAACTACGGGGACTTTAACCCTTAGACAATAGGATGGCTACCCACAATGACTTGACATGACTTGTTTACATTATAGATCTTCCCTATCAGAACATCGGGGCATGACATGACATAATAACATCCCAAAATAAACATCGTGTTACAATAGATAAGAAATACAAGTGAATACATTTTGAAGTTACAATTACATCAACACTCCCTCTTAACTAGGAAGGTATTCTCTCGACACAATTTTCATCACTGGTATTCTTCTCTAGATCTTCTCGCCGTCTGCATCTCCAATTCATCTTCATCTTCAAGTCATCTTTATCTTGATGCCATCTTCATTTCTGGATTTGGATCATCATTCGATCCGGATCATCATCACTGGACATCATCACTAGATCTAGATCATCACTCAATCTGGATCATCATCACTGGATCTGGATCATCACTCGATCTAGATCATCACTAGACATCATCACTAGATCTAGATCATCAGTGGATCTAGATCATCACTCGATTTGGATCATCATCACTGGATCTGGATCATCACTGCTGAATCTGGATCATCACTCGATCTGGATCTCCCGGAGTCATCATAACTGGATCTAGATCATAGCTCGATCTATATCTTCTCTGGTCATCATCATATGTGCTATCTCATGATTCTTCTCATCACAGGAAGTTCTATAGAGCTAGCCTTCTTTCATGCTTGTTTTAGGCCTAGCCATCATGTAGGTCTTCTTCAGCGCTTATATCTGACCTACTCATCATAATGGCCTGCCCAGCACTTACATCTGACCTACTCGTCAGAAAGGAACGCCCAGCACTCACATATGATCATGTAGGAACCTACAATCACATCAGAAAGGCCCAGCACACACATTCACCAGCATGATAGGACATCACTATCATCTCTGAAAAGGCTTTAGCACTTACATCTGACCTAGTAGGAACCAAATCCTACACCCTCGTCAAAAAGGCATGCACTCACATCTGACCTGGTAGGAACCAAATCTTACACCCTCACCAGAATGGCCCCTAGTCTCAGACTAAGCTACCTGGTAACGAACCAGGTGCCTCCATTCTCCCAGAGAATGGCAGTTGCCCTTATATATGATATTGTAGGAACCAAGTCCTACACCCTCATCAGAATGGCCTGCACTCACATCTGACCTGGTAGGAACCAAATCCTACACCCTCATCAAAATGGCCCCCAGTCCCAGACTGAGCTACCTGGTAACGGACCAGGTGCCTCCACTCTCCCGGAGAGTGGAAATTTCCCTTACATCTGACCTACTTGTCAAAATGGCCATCTCTCATATCTGACATGGGAGGAACCTAATCCTTTAACCATGACAAAATGGATCAGCCCTTACATCTGACCTACTTGTCAGAATGGCTCTCTCAATCCCAGACTAAGTGTTCCTGGTAACTAACCAGGTACCTCCATTCCCAGAATGGCGTTCGGCACTCATATCTAACATGGAAGGAACCAAATCCTCTCACCATGAAAGAATGACTCAGCCCTTACATCTGACCTGCTCATCAGAATGGCTTCCGGACTCGTCACTTCCCCTTGGAAGGGACCTCAATATGGAGAACACCAAGCTTCTCCCTGAAGTACTCAAACTTCACTCTGACCAATGGATTCATCAACACATCAGCTATCTAATCATCCGCCGCAACATACTGGAGCTTCACTGCTCCCCTCTACACCATATCCCTGATATAGTGATACTTGATCTAGATATGCTTCGACTTGTCATGGAACACCGGGTTCTCTGATAACTTCACACAACTTTGGTTGTCACAATGTATACAAGTAGCATCCAACTAGAGATCAAATAAATTAGACAGTATCTTCCTCAGCCATACTGCCTCACAACTAGCTGAACAAGGTGTGACATACTCTGCGTCAGCTATACTCAGTGCCACATAGGATTGCTTACTGCTAAACCAAGAGATCACACCTGATCCCATACTGAAACAACACCCTGAAGTGCTCTTCCTATAGATGGCACTGCCTGTCCAATCTGAATCAACATAACCTTCTAGTTTAATCTTTTGATTCGCATCGTACAACCCATAATCAACTGTACCCCTCAAGTACCTCAGAATATGCTTTGTAGCAATCAAGTGAACATTTCTCGGATCTGTCAAGAACTGGCTTACGGTATTCACAGCAAAGAAAATGTCTGGTCTCATGTTCGTCAGGTAAATCAAGGACCCAATCATCTAATGATACATCGTACCATCAACCGACTCTGATGAAGCATTGCTCAATAGCTTCAGGTTTGATGCCATAGGTGTGGCCATAGCCTTGCAGTCATCATCCCAAACCTTTTCAGGATCTCTACTGCATACTTCCCTTGTCCAAGGAAGATTCCATCTGCACTCTGCCACACCTCCATACCTAGAAAATAATGCATCATACGCAAGTCTTTCATTTCGGACTCGATAGCAAGTTTTCTCTTCGTATCAGCAATCAACCCATCCATACTTGTCACAAATAAATCATATAGATACAGTAGAAGCATCATTGGGTTGCCATCTTCAACCTTGTAGTAAAGGTTGGAATCTGCTTTACTCTTGGTAAAGCCCGAACTAGATAGAAAGTATCATGTCCTGGATGCTTGTTTCAAACCATACAGGGATTTTTTCAATCTGCACACATGACACTCCCCGTCATGTGTCTCAAAACCGAGTGGTTGTTCTACATATACTTCCTCTTCCACTACACCATTCAAGAAAGCAATCTTGACATCCATCTGGTGTATCTTCCATTTCATCACTGCAGCCAAAGCAAGTACTGATATGATGGAAGTGTATCTGGCTACAGGTGCAAAGGTTTCTTCATAATCTATTCCTTCTTTCTGAGAGAAACCTTGAGCCATAAATCTTTCCTTATATTTTTCAATGCTACCATCTGCAACATGCTTGATGTTGTAGATCCATTTGGAAGTTACAACTGACTTCCCTTTTGGTCTTGGGACAACATCCCAAACATCATTATTCATGATCGGTTGATATTATTCGATCATAGCATCCTTCCATTCTTTCTGTTATGTCGCTTCTTCATAACTTGAAGGTTCTTTATCAATGAAATCACATAGTAATGCTACATACCTAGAGCAGGATCTGGTCCTCTTTCTTTCTCTGTGATTTTCTTCTGGAGCCCCATATCTTTCCGCACCTTGGATAAGTTCTTGTACCCAAGCAGGTTTCCTCTTATGAGGATTCTTCTCTAGAGGTGGATCTACAGGTATTTTTGGTTCTTCAAATTCCCGATCTTCTTCTTGAGTTTCTTCGTTCATGGTTGTATCATGAACTATGGGTGCTTCTGCTTCTTCAGGTTCTTCAGCAGGTCTCTTTCTGGATTTATTGTAAGTTGTGTCTTCATCAAATCTCACATCCCTGCTGATGTCGATCTTCTTGTATCCTGGGAAATATATTCCATAAGCCTTCGAGCTTTCAGAGTATCCCACAAATAAACCCTTCTTCCCTGAAGGATCTAATTTTGTTCTCTACTCTTTTGGAATGTGTATGTACACAGGATAGCTGAATATTCTGAGATGGCTGAATTCTAGTTTCTTGCTGAAGAAGAATTCTTCAGGATTCTTGTTCTCAAGTACTCTATGTGGAGTACGGTTCTGTACATACACTACTGTTCTGGCAGCTTCCACCCAAAGATGCATAGGAAGGTCTTGATCATGAAGTATTGCTCTTGCAGCTTCCATGATAGTTCTATTCTTCCTTTCTGTGATCCCATTCTATTGTGGATTATAAGGAGTGGACAACTCCCTCTTAATCCCTGATTCTTTGCATAGCTCTTTGAATTCATTTGAAGTGAATTCTCCACCATTATCTGATCGAAATGTCTTGATCTTCTTTTCAGTGTGGTTCTCGATCAAGGCTTTGAATTCCTTGAACTTGCTGAATACTTCGTCTTTGTTCTTCATGAAGTAAACCCATGTCTTCCTAGTAAATTCATCAATAAAAGAAACATAATATGCATACCCACTTAGTGATTTTGATGACATAGGACCGCATACATAGCAGTTAATGATTTCCAAGGTTCCTTTTGCTTTGCTTTCGCTACTTGGAAATGTCTTCTTTGTATTCTTTCCTTTCGCACATCCTTTGCAGACCCCGTCATGTTTTGCTTGGATTTCTAGAAGACCTTCAACAACTTTGCTTGCAATAGGTAGTGCTCTGTAATGCACATGTGCAAGCCTTCTATGCCAAAGTTCACTTGGCTCTACTGTGACATGGAACAGGGCTTGTTCTGGATGGCCCTTTAATTTGTACAATCCTCCTTCTTGTTCTCTAATCACCACCGCATCATCGATAGTCTTTCCTTTTGGCCACATGATGACTTGACCATCCATGAATGCAACCCGCATTCCTTTTGCATCTAATGTAGATATGGAGAGGAGGTTCTTCTTGAGTCCTGACACAAACAATACTTCCATCATTTTCAGATAATTTTTAGAATCTAGCTTATAGGAGAATTCCCCACTACCTTTTATTGGATATTGGTAGTCATCTCCTAGCTTCACCTTGTGAGGTGATTCATGTTCTGACAGTCTCACAACGGATTCCTTGAATCCTGTCATATGTTTGGAAGCCTTGTTGTCTATGAGCCAATCATTGATTCCATGATTAATGTTTCCTGTGAGAGCAGAAATCAAAACATATTCATCCTCGCTTGAAGAATCTTCACTTTCATATCTGGTTCTTTTCTTGGATGGTTCATCATCCTCTGCAGCATGAGCATGATGTCTTTTTTTGTTTCTCCTTTTCTTATTCTATTTATTAGGAAAATTTCTTGCATAATGTCCTACTTCATCACATGTATAACATATGATCCTAGACAAATCTTTTCTAGTGTTATCTTTGTGAGAGTGCTTACCTCTGGAGTGATGAGATATTCTTTTGGTTGACTTGGAGTGTACCATGAGAGCTTGGTCTTCACTTCCCATCTTTTCTTCTCGAGCTTCTATCCAAGCTTCTTCTTGAGAGCACTCTTCCCATAATTTGCTGAACTTGACTAATTTCTTTCTAGCACAGATCCCTTGAATAAAAGAGTCCCATGATCTAGGGAGACCATTCAAGGTAGTCATCACAATCTATGCATTTTCCACTTCTTCATCTACTGCTTATATTTGTTCCTTGATCTGAGAAACTCTTGTGAAGTAATACTGGATTGTTTCTGCATTCTGAATCTTCACATTCTTCAGTTGGTTTCTTAGAGTCATCTTTCAGTTTATGTTCTTCCCTTCAAACAATTTGGTTAGGGCATCAAACATAGATTTAGGTGTCTTTAGCGAGGACACCTGTGGTATGAAATGATCCTTGATAGAATCAACAATGATTCTCTTTTCCATAACCAACTACTTCTTATGCAAGGCCTTAGCCTCATCTCCCTCTAGAAATGGAACCTCCAAATGGATGTAGGATTCCAACTCATTCTCTTCCAGGACCAGGGAGATCCTATACTTCCAAGCTCGGAAGTTATCAGCTCCCTCAAGCTTTTCATCAAGATTGGTATGATGAGACATCTTAATTGAGAACCTCAAATGGGAATACAAAATATTTTAGATCTTACCAAGTCAAGATGTCAGATCTGAATTTTGTGCTGAAATCCTACAAAGCTGGTTCAGGAGCAAATTAGGGTTTTTCTTTTCTGGAGTTCTGTCCAACCAAATGATTTGAAATTGATCCCTAACTTTGATTTTGGGGAGGAGATCAATCCAGGCATGGGTTCACTGAAAAATTCCTCTTCTATGAAAAGCCCTAATTTTCGGCAGCAGTGTCAGGTCCAAAACTAAAAAACCTCTGAATTGGATTATTCTTCGACAGAAAGATGCACCCTCGGGAGGAGAGATATTCCAACCTTCTTTTGATGAAAATATATGGAGAGAGATCCACAAAGTAGGAATCCCTAGTTCCCGCTGTTGCATGGTGCCTTCTTCTCAGGTTAGCTCTGATGCCATGTTAGTTTGTCAACATTCAAGCTAGCATTATGTTAGAATTGTAAACTGAGAGAACAACAAGTACATCAATCAAACACAAGAGACAATGAACACAGTGTTTTTCCTCAGGGAAACCATAAATGGAGAAAACCCCACAACTTCCTCAGAGATAGAATCAACATAAAAGGTAAAACCCCAAAATAGTAAGATGCTCTCCCGACAGCAGTAACCTTCTTCTTGTTTATCCCCAGTGTCTTCTCCTTCCTCAACTATGCGCTACACTTGAGTGTGTTTGTGATGTGTACTAAATAGAGAGTCCAGCTCTCTATTTATACTAATCCTGGCATGACTAAAACCCTACTAGGGCCGACCTCTCTAGGAGAGTCTAATAACCCTAGTGCCCCGGAACTACAAGGACTTTAACCCTTAGACAATAGGAGGGTTACCCACAATGACTTGACATGACTTGTTTACATTATAGATATTCTCGATTGGAACATCAGGGCATGACATGATATAATAACATCCCAGAATAAACATTGGGTTACAATAGATAAGAAATACAAGTGAATACATTCCGAAGTTACAATTACATCAACAAAAACTAATAAGAATTTATCAGTAAATTACAACATTAATATTCATTAATTCATCAGTAATACAATAGTGTTATAATTAGGATAATTTGAATCATGTAGTTAAGATTCGAATATACCAACTTAATAGCTAACTAGGAGTGTCTAAGTCACTACATGGGAGCCACTAGTCTAACTCTAGATTTCTAAATTCATCTGACAATCAGCTAAACTATTTAAACCAGTTAAACTGATGAGGTAGGTGGAAAAAGGTGCCACTTCCCCATGAATCCATGAAAAACTGGCGCTAGACTAACTGATAGTGATCTAACTGAATGTAACTGGAGACTAACTCAGCATAACTACTTACCAACCATGACCAACTGATGGAGGTTGTTGGTGGCACTCAGAGAGGATCCTATAATGTAGGGGTTGGTATCATAGGCACCTAAACTCATGCATGAGCATGCATTAAGTGGAATTTAACCTCTATATGTGTTCCTCATATTCCAGTATAGTAATAATGTGCCCCTAAGCTAGGAAAAATTATCAAATAGACTATATATGGACAAGGGAGGATTATATGATCCTAACATACTCATAGCCTAACTTGATAAGGAATGAGAGAGATTAAATCTTTAATTGTAGGAGGAATGTGAGATGGTTTAATCTCAGTTATGGGACCAAGATTGATGAACCATGTATGCAAACAGAATTCCTATAGGACCAGTGGTTACAGCGGCTGAGGACCCATGTAATTTGGTATATGGATTCTTCTTTATATGGAAATCAATGACAAGGTTGGATGAAAGTACAAAAATAACATAGCACAAAATGAGAAAGAAAGAGAGGATGGAAAAGTGAGAGGATGAAGCAAAGGATGGTGATGTTGTAGTCACCATTAAGACAAATGAAAAAAAATAATGCAATGGTTTGCATGTAAATGGGAATATGATTGTAAGACCTTGTAAGGCATGCATACCCTTGGTAACTGACTGGTGAAGTTGGGAGATAGACCTAGGTGATAAGGGGTGTATGTGATATTCCTTGGTAAAACATTGAGGGGGGTTGGTAAATTACTCCAAGTCAAGTTTAAAGGGTGGATTGTTAGGGTTAACCTTAACTCGATATTGAGTCAAAGGTAGTTTAGGTATAGCACGTGTTTTTGGGAACATTGTTTGTTGTAGCCCATTATGTTGTCCCATGGTATTGCAAGTAAGAAAGTTTTTACAAGCCTTGAGGAAGCTCCATTATAAAGTGGTTTGGAGGTGAGTGGTGGCTAGCTCACTTGGCCCAATTTGGCTAGAGTAATGAAAATCTTCATTAATTCTAGTTTTTCCTCGTATAAATTTTTCCAGAGTAAATTTATGTGTCTAATGTATGGTTTCTTGTACTTATAATTTTCTCACAATATAATTATTATGTGTATACTCATATAAAACTGAGAAATTGTTAATTTATTTTAACTTCGGAAGATAATCCAAAATGTATTGTATTCCTCCTTATGGAGATGATTTTGGTCTTGTTAGCGTCATTGAAAGAAGCAATGTAAACCTCTGAATGTAAGTCGAGTCAATAGCACCCAAGTGTCAATATAATAAATATTATTTTGTGGTGTTAAGTTGTTAAGTGGTCCCATTCAGTTAGAAAAGTTGTCCCTTATAGGTTGATAGTCAAGTCAACTAAAGAATATAAATAGGAAGGAGCTCATCTCCATTTGTACACACTAACTCAAGTTGTCTTAGCAGGAGAGAGAAGGATTAGTGCACCAGAAAGAAGAGAGCAGATGTTGTCTAGGTTTTACACTGCACTGGTTGAGTTCTATACTGAGGAAGTTTTGCAGGATTTTCTCCCTTGTGGTTTCCCCAGGGAAAATATTTGTGTTCTTATTTTTTGTGCATGTTGTTCTTTCAGTGATTCTCTAATGGATAATTGTTTTAAGATATCATCTAAGAAATTATAAAGAAATTTATCATGGTATCAGAGCCACCCTGAAAGGAGACATTACACAACTAGGGTTTGTTTCTCTTAACAAATCCCTCGACAAATCAACTAGAAAAGAGGGCTCCTCCAACTTGCCTCTGAAGGGCGCATCTTTCTGTGGCGACAGAACTATCCAAGAATTTTCAATTTTGGACCTATTACTATTGTCGGGACAGCTAGGATTTCAAATTTCTCAGGGTTTCATTATCAATATCAGAAAAAGGAAGATACAGTCTACCTCCCCTTGGGAGGGTGCATCTTTTCCACCATTCAACTCCACTTGTGATTCCAACAACAAAATTAGGGTTTCTACTGCAAACCCTAAGACATCGGGAAGAAGGTGAATCGGGAGCTGCTTTCTGCAAGTAAGTATCTTTCCATCTCTTTCCATTTGAGGTTATCAATTTTCTAAAGATGACAAAGAATATCAAGCTATATGTAAAACTTGAAGGGGCTGAAAAATTCAAAGCATGGAAGTCACTAGGATCATGCTCATCATCCAAAAGAATGATATAGACAAATTTGTGAAAGAGGAAGTGAAAGAACTAGAAGAAGATGAATTCAAATCCAAGCACAAGAAGGATATGATCATATCTAAAAGAATCATAGCTGATTCAATCAAAGATAATTTGATTCCTCAAGTTTCATCCATGGAGACTCCAAAAGAAATGTTTGATGCCCTATCAGGACTATTTGAAGGAAGTTTATTAATAGGAAGATGACCCCGAGGAATCAACTCAAAAATGTAAGAGCTCAAAAGTCAAAGACTATGCAATATTACTTCACAAGAGATTGGCAACTTTTAATGGCCTTCCAAGAGATTGGAAAGCTTTCATCTGAGGAATTTGTTCAAGAAGGAAACTAACCAAATTCTGAAAGTTATGGGAAGAATGTGTCTAAGAATAAGAGAGGATAGAAGCCAAAGGAGAAAATCTAAATGACAATGAGGATCAATCCCTAACTTCCTATACCAAGGGAAAAATATAGAGTCATGACCATCCTTTTAAGTCTCAAGCGTTTAAAATACCCAAGAGAGATTTCACAAGCTTTGAATGCTTCACTTGCCATGAGTTATGACACATTTCAATTAATTGTCCCATGAAAGCAGAAAGACTCAAGAAGATGTGAAGGTTTCAAGCACGTGCTGCTAAAGACAGTGATCGAGAAGAAGAAGAGGAAGCAAAGAAGGATGAAGACTCCAGTGAATAATATGTTTTTATCTCTACCCTAACTGGATCAGTCTAACCAGGAAATGATACCTGGATTATTGATAGTGGTGCCTCCAAACACATGATTGGTTTCAAGGAATCACTCTCATACCTTGAACAAAATGAATCCCAGCACAAAGTAATGCTTAGAGATGATTCTCAATATCCCATTAAATGGTTAGGAGAAGCATCCTATAAACTGGATTCCAGAAAACCTATGAAAATGAAGTATGTCCTATATCTCCTAGGACTAAAGAAGAATCTTCTTTCCATTTCAGCTTTAGACAAGAAAGGATTCAAAGTTTCCTTTGCAGATGGAAAATTCCTCATGTGGACCAAAGGTAATACTATCAATGATGCAGTAGAGATTGGAGTTGAAGAAGGAGGTCTCTACAAACTTAAGGGACGTACAGATTATGCATTAGCAACCAGTACCATCAATCCATGTGAGCTATGGCACAGAAGGATTTCTCATGTTCACTACAAATCCCTTCCAATTATAAGTAAGGTGGTAACTGGTTTACCAGAAAGTCAGATAGAACATGAAGGAGTGTGCAAGGGATGTGCACAAGGGAATAATACTAAAAATCCCTTTCCAAAAAGTAATAGTAAGGCAAAATGGATCCTATATATTAGTCACTCAGCTATCTGCAAGCCAAAGCAAACCACTTCATTAAGTGGGTACTCTTACTATGCCTCCTTCATTGATGACTACTCCAGAAAGACTTGGGTATACTTCTTGAAAAAGAAGGATGAAGTGTTTGAAAGATTCAAAAAGTTTAAATCCCTAGTAGAAAATATTTTTGAAAAGAAAATCAAGATTCTAAGATCAGATAATGGAGGAGAGTTTACTTCAAAATGATTCAATTATTTTTTTAAAGAGGCCGAGATTAAGAGGGAGCTCACCATTCTTTACAATCCACAGCAAAATGGTGTGGCAGAGAGAAAGAAAAAATCCATCATGGAAGTTGTGAAAGCTATGATACATGATCAATATCTCCCAGTGTACCTGTGGGCAAAAGCAGCAAGAACAACAGTATATGTACATAATAGAATCTCTCACAGTTCCCTTGGGAACAAAACTCCAGAAGAAATGTTTTTTGAAGAAAGACCAGAGGTAAGTCATCTAAATATTTTTTATTATCCTGCATATATTCATATTCTCAAGGAGAAAAGATCAAAGTTAGATCCTTCAGGAAAGAAAGGATTATTCGTGGGATATAGTGAACAATCAAAATCCTATTGAATATATATCCCAGGATACCATCAAATTGAAATTAGCAGAAATGTTACATTTGATTAAGATTCATCCTTCAGAAAATAAAGAAGAGACAAGGAATATGAAGAGGAGCATGAAAATCCCAAAACTATTGAAGGACTTAATGAAGTCAGAGTTGAAGAAGAATACTCGATATTTGAATAGCATGATATGACAGAACCTCAGCTACCTGAATATTTACCAAATGAATTGATTTCTCGAAAGAGAAAACTACTCTAGGCTCATGAAGTAATTGAAGAAGAAAAAAGACATGGTTCTCCCAAAGGAGCCATCCAAGAGAGAAATAATCCACAGCCATATCCTAGTTATATGGCCTTGATGTGTGATCTAGTCGATAAAGAACCAACTTGTTTTGAAGAGGCAATAAATCAAAAGGAGTGGGTTGGTGCAATGGTCGAGGAATACCAATACATTATGAAGAATGATGTGTGGGAAGTAGTACCTAGACCAAAGGACAAGTCAGTGGTATCCTCTAAATGGATATTCAAAATTAAACACTCAGCAAATGGAAGTATAGAAAAATATAAGGCAAGATTTGTAGCCCAAGGATTCTCTCAAAAAGAGGGAATCGATTATCATGAAACCTTTGCCCCAGTAGCTAGCTACACCTCAATAAGAATTGTTCTTTCCTTGGCATCCAACATGAAATGGAAGCTCCATCAAATGGACGTGAAGATAGAATTTCTAAATGGAGTGATTGAAGAAGAATTTTACATCGAACAGTCGGAAGGATTCGAGATCAATGATCAGAAGACTCATGTATGCCGACTAAAGAAACGATTGTATGGATTAAATCAAGCACCCAGAGCATGGTATGGAAGGATCGATGGATTCCTAATTAGATTAGTCTTTAATAAGAGTAAAGTAGACTCCAACCTATACTATAAGGTTGATGAAGATGGAATTTTTATTTTGTTGCTATATGTAGATGATCTATTTTTGCCAGGAGAAGATAAGCCAACTATCAAATGTAAGAAGAATCTTGCTGCAAAATTCGAAATGAAAGACCTTGGAATGATGCACTACTTTCTAGGTCTTGAAGTATGGCAACATTTAGATGATATTTTTATAAATCAAGGAAATTATACTGTTTAAATATTAAAAAGATTTGGAATGCTAGATTGTAAATATATGACTACTCCAATGACTACTAGTTTGAAGCTATTGAATGATGACACTTCAGAAGCTGTTGATGCCATGCTATATAGACAGATTATTGGTTCATTGATGTATCTAACCAATACAATACTAGATATATGTTTTGCAATAAACACCTTAAGTCAGTACGTGGTGAATCCTAAACACTTTCACCTAATTGGTGCAAAACATGTGATGAGATATCTAAAGGGAAATTTAGATTATGGGCTCAGATATACATCCAGTGGAGAATTAAAGTTGCATGGATATGCAGATTCAGATTGGGGAGGAAGTGCCAAATATAGGAAGAGTGCATCAAGATGTTTTTTAGTTTGGGATCTTGAATGATCTCTTGGTTCGGTAGAAAGCATACCATTATTGCACTTAGTATAGAAAAAGAAGAATACATTGCAGCATGTTCAGCTTGCAACGAAGCAGTATGGCTTTGAAATATGTTGTCAAGATTATTCGATGCAGAGATAGATGTCACTGATATCCTCTATGATAATCATATATGTATCAAGATGACAGAGAATCTCATATTTCCTGAAAATTCGAAACACATTGAGATCAAATATCATTTCATTCAGGATATGGTTCAGAAGGGAGTTGTAAAGCTCAAGTATGCTCCAACTAAGGAACAAGTAGCAGATGTATTGACTAATCCTCTGGCTCCTATAAAGTTTGAATACTTTCGAGACAAGATTGGTGTAGTCCGAAAAGACCTCTCTTGAAAGAGGGAGTGACAGTAGATGTTGGATGCAGTGGTGAGTAGGTCAGTCTAGAGGATGGCATGTCTAGCTAGGATTGTTTGGCCTGAAAGGGTTACTAAGCCATACTAATTCCTGTCGATTCTAGGGGTATTAGTATGTATGGCTAGGATTGTTTGGACTGAAAGGGCTAGTAAGATAGAAAATGGTTGTTTGGTCCCCAGGGAGATCCATCTGTCTATCTAGGCTTGTTTGGCTCAAAAGAGTTACTAAGTTAGACAAAATGCCCAGATGGATCTACCAGATAACTCACCATGATGTTGCTTTGAAGAAGATGAAGGGAAAGATGTATCCTCAGTATTTATATACTGTTGATTGTTGATGACTGTTGAGATGCTTGATGGTTGTTACAGTATTTCTATACTGTTGATTGTTGATGACTGCTGAGATGCTTGATGGTTGTTACAATATCACTATATTGTTAATTGTTGATGATTGTTGATTACCGAGAGGCTTGATGTTTGGTGCAGTATTGATGTGCTGCTAGTTGTTGATGATTGATGATATGCTTGATGATTATTTGATATGATGATGATTATCAATGATTATTGTTATAGTATTATTATACTGGTTGTTGTTGAGATGATGTTATTATGATGTCTGTTTACTTCTTGATCAATGATTGATTGAGTCTATATTAGTAATGAAACACTGATCATTGTGTTTACACGTTACTTCAGTATTCTTATTCTGATGATGGTATTGTTGTTTCAGCATCTCTATGCTGATTATGTAGATAATGCTCTAGCATTAGTTGTTGCACTAACAGGATGATGATGATTGTTGATGTTGTTAGTATCCTTACACAAATATTGCAGATAATAAAGATAAGGATGATGTCTCAGTATTCTCATACTAATATGATAGAAGATGATCCAGTACTCATAATGATGATACAGGAGGATGATGATTTAGTATTCACATACTGATACTTCGACAAGAATAATATCCAGAAGTTGATTCACATAGAAGACAAATAAAAGATGTTCGAGAAATGTACGAAAGATGAAAACTACAGAAGAAGGTCCAAAAGTTGATTCAATAGAAAACCAATAGAATATGCTCAAAAGCATACTAAAGATGAAGACTACAAGAAGAATATCTGGAAGATGATTTAGTGAAAGACAAAAAAAAATATGTCCAATAACATACAGAAGATGAAGATTACAGAAGATGTTCCAGCTGAGATCGATGATGAACATATTAGAAAATGTTCCAAAACTTCCTATGGAATATAGAGTCTCACCAGACAGTTGTACAGTTGTAGTAGAAGATGTTGAAGACCTTCCTAGTTAAGAGGGAGTGTTAATTTATTGTAACTTCGAAAGATATTCCAAGATGTATTGTATTCCTCCTTCGGAATTTGAGTTTGGTCTTGTTAGTGTCATTGAAAGAAGCAATGTAAACCTATGAATGTAAGTCGGGTTAATAGCACCCGAGTGTCAATATAATAAATGTTATTTTGTGGTGTTAAGTTATTAAGTGGCCCCAATCAGTTAGAGAAGTCGCCCCTACTAGGCTGGTAGTCAAGTCAACTGAAGAATATAAATAGGGAGGCGCTCCTCTCCATTTGGACACACTCACTCAAGTTGTCTTAGCAAGAGAGAGAAGGATTAGCACGCCAGAATGAAGAGAGCAGCTGTTGTATGGCTTTTACACTGCACTAGTTGAGTTATATACTGAGAAAGTTTTGAGAGGTTTTCTCCCTTATGGTTTTCCCGAAGAAAATCTTTGTGTTCTTGTGCATGTTGTTCTTTTAGTATTATCTAAAGGTTAATTGTTTTAACATATCATCTAAGCAATTTTAAAGATATTTAACATAAATTTCACACTTGTGTAGACAAAAAATCATGTCAAATAATAAATTTAAATAATAAATTTATAAAATTTATAACAAAGAAGCAATATAAAAATAGAGAAAAAGGGCGGGGTAGAAAACTCCTTTAAGGCATTTGAGCACTCACCATCGATTCATAAGAAGAGAATTTGTATTTAATATAAATCCACTTTATAAATGCATTGCCTCCCAAAATCCTTGTGAAATGATGAAAATGACAAATGCTCTAAAAAGAAGGAATATAATACAAAACAAAAGACATGTAATATAAAATTCAAATAATCCAAATAGATTTTGTAATGTGGAAAATAGTTAAGATTTCTTGAAGAGTCACTCTTATTTGTATAAAATTTATTATTTACTTTATTTTTAAGTTAAATCAGGTTTTTATTTGTAAACTTTTGTTAATTACTTTGTGAAAATTTAATTAGAAAAAAAAATCGTTCTTTGCACATCTATTTGAAGAAGAATTATAACTTTGTCACTTCAATTTGTAAAAATTGTTTTACTAAATTTATTAAGTTTTAGAATTGGTGCAAACATGTTTTTTCTATTTGTATATAAAAATAACATATTTTTTTTTAATTTTTCTCTTGAATGGTTTGTTATAGCATAGACATAGTCTTATAATGTTGTTCAGTTTTTTACTATTGTTGTATAATATTAGTTGTGTTTTTGTTTTTATTCAAGTAAAAATTGTTTAATGAAGATAAATGTATTGATGTATTTGGTTTTATATTTATGTAGACTCTACATCATTATGGATTTTGCATCTTAGATTAGTTATCACCTTTTGTAGAATGAAATTTTGTGCTCTCAACACAATGAAGATGTAATAAATATGATTTTTTCATTAGCAAGTGAAGTTCTTGGAAAACCATTGGTAAACCAATTTGGAAGCCTCCTACTTTTTGGGTTCTTCATTTTCTAACAGGTTGCATTAATAGAAAACATCACCTTGAAATCATTCTATGTTGTCTTTTTTCTATATTGCCTTACCGCATAAATTTATGAAGTGAACTAATGCTTCTTCTATATTACCTTACCACATAAATTTATGAAGTGAACTAATGCTACGGTTGAGTTTAACATTTTTACATTTAAAGGTATTTATATTCATATGCATTCGATATTGCTTTACATTTAATTGTATTTATAAATATATATGCATTTAATATTGATATTCTTCATGTATGTCTCTCTATGTTCCATATATCCATGTATCCTATCCTGAACCACCTTTTGTGTTCCACTTACTTCCTTAGCTTGGCACCACCTTTGGGAGGTATATTAGTAGTTTTAACAAACCAATTTTAGCAATATGTTCAAAAGGGGACAAAAAAAACTTCTTTTAAAAGAGAAGAAACAAAATTACTCATACCACTTCTCAGACAAAGTATCATATCTCGAAACAGCATTTTGATCTACCATATCTCTTATGGATGCTATCTAATATCATAATAGCATTTCTCTACTTCCTACAAATAAAGATTAGGGTCTCTCCCATTCCACTTGCTTTCACAAAGACCGAATAAGATAATTCCACTTGTTGTCAACAATCAATAACGGATATTTCAACAATCCACGCAAGAGCATTAACACCTACCAATAGGACGGGTTTTGAACTCAACAACGAACAACTTCGATTCTTTTGTTTTCTATTATATATTAAAACAAGAAGTTTTGTGTATCATAGGAAGAAAGCACTTCGATTCTTTTATTTTCTATTATATATTAAAACAACAAGTTTTTGTATTATAGGAAGAAAGCAATATTGGTAGCATGATGATGAAAAAAAGTCAAATTAATAAAATTAAATACACAATATAACCTTTTTTATAAGAATAAGCTTGCATTTTTTTGAATTATTTTTCTGAGTTAAAATTTGGTTGAAATTATTGGAGCTGCAGTTTTATGTTGTTAGAATTGCATAATATAGGGGCATATGGATAATCAAGAGCTTTGAATCCATTTATCAAAATTACAATTTGAACAATCATCCAGCAAAAATCGCCAAAAAAAATCAAATCTTAAAACATTTAACTTACTCCTTGTAATCTTTGAAATCAAGGTAACCAATCATTACAATATTCTAGGACGTTATTGTTGTTTTCTGATGTCCTCAGAGCAACTTATCTGGAAAGATAGGTCGTAAACTACTTGTCTGCTAAGTTGTCTACCTACTATGAAATCTCTATGGAATTGGGTTGGTTCTTCTTTCCCCTCTTCCACCCACCTTTGTTGATATTTGTAGTGATGGGGAATTTCTTCCAACATGTATTTTGTGTATGAACTCATTTAAATGTAATGTTAGTTCCATTTTGAAACTAGTATGTCAAAAGTACATCATCATAATATAGGCTTATTTATTGGATTGTTGTGAGAAGAGGAGAGAGAGTTGCGACAGTAAACTTGAGTTACCGCGCAGTGAGAAAATTTATTTTCTTTACCTTTGGGGTTGTGACACACTGCCTTTAGAAAACCCACCTTTTACTTCAACGAGTTAACTTCGACCGAAATACTTGCAACCGAAATTTACTGCAATGGACTTTGACAAAGTTTTACTACAATGGGAAAATCTGCGACAGATTTCACATTTGGTCGACGCTTTTTACAGCTGTTTAACCCGACACACTTTTACCTCTACAAACACCCACTTGACTTCGACGGTATTTTACTGCGACATAATTTTATCCACGACGCACTCTTGGTTGCAACCAACTCCCACTTCGACAAGAAAACTTGTAAAGGAACTTTATACAAAGAGATTTCTATGTCAAATAACTTATAATATGAAAAACACTTCTTACCAACCTGTAACTTGGGATAAAACTCAACACAACTATATTGCGACAAGCTCACAATATCATATAATCAAAAATATTTAGGACTTGTGTTGAGCATTTTGCGGTTAAATTTCAAACTTTTACATGGTGAAATATTTGTGGGTTCTTTGTGTCTTTCACAAATGGTAAATGTAAACAACATTCACTAAATAATTTTGGAGAACATGTGTAGCATAAATAAGACATACATTCAACCATAAACTGTGGATTTATATATTGTCACGACATAACAAATGAACTACAACCACAATTACAAACTTGGAAGTTTACAAGGATGTTTAACCTTTATAGGGCTTCGGTTCTCAACACTTCCCAAAACACAGAAGCTTGAGCTTCTCAAACTATTCTCATATTTTTTCTTCTTCTCCTTTTCTTTACGCTTACTCTCTTTTCTTCTTCTCTTCTCTCACTCTCTCCCTGTTTTTCTTTTTAATCTTCTTCGTCTTCAAATACAAAAGACTAAAATCTGCTTCTCTTGGAACCTACCAACCAACCTTAAAGATTGTAATTAATTCCTACCTAAAAACTTAACTTCAAAAATACAGTTCAACTTCTTAAATATGGTGAGGCATGAACTCCTCAACCTAACAATCTGACTGATAGAGAGTTTACTTATATGGACTCTAACTAAATCAGTTTATATGTGATGTAGATCTACGATTAATTAATATTTCCACCACTCCCCCTTAATTATGAGCATATGGGGATCATTATACAAAAATTTTACAAAATGTTTCAAAGATGAAACTTTCTCTATGCATGAAAAAATTTACTAAGCAGAACTTGTCATTCCTCAATAACTTCACAAATACTAGAATGTATCCCTTGCCAATATTTTTGTAAAGATGTCTGCTAGCCGATCTTTAGACCTGCAAAATTCTAAACAAATATCTTTGTTGTTCACTAATTCTCTTATGAAAGGATACCTTGTGTCGATGTGTTTGGTTCTCTTATGGAATACATGGTTCTTAGTGTTATCCCTAAATTTGAACCTAGACTACTGGGGTTCAAGCTCAGAGAAATCTTTTTTAAAGATAATTCAATAAAATCAAAATCAAGACTAAATTGGTATATAATCAAAGATACAGGAAAATCATATAACCATTAAAGATCTGTATGACATAAAATATAATACAAAATTTAATAACAAGGAAAATACGAGCAAGAATTTATGGAATGAATCTGACTCTATCACTAAAGGTTTGAAAGATAACTGTATTTTATTACAAGAATCATGTAGTGGATTGTATTTGACCACACACAGGATAAATCATAAAAAACACAATTCATAAAAATACAAAATCAGCTCGTAACCATAATCATATCAAAGTAGGACCTGTATTGAACATGCAGAGAGTTTCATGTCATACAGTATACAAAAATTGGATTCCCATCTCCGATTGCCACCCCTTTCATATCTAGCTACTACCTCTTATATACAAAACTTATGAGTTTTTGAGATAGTTATCAGATCCTATTTCTATGGATCGAATTCTTTCAAAAATAGCAAAGTTGATCTTCTTAAAACAGTCTTAATACAAGTGTAATACAAAATAGAAGTAGAAATAGACATCTATCAAGCCCTAATCACTTGAAAAATCCAACTATCATTCTAAGTCTAAATACTCTTAGAAGCCTCTGCCAAGACAGTTAGATCACTTAAAACCTGGGATCTTTTTTGCAATCTGGAAAACTCAACATCTTTGTTCTCCATTTGATTGTGCACCTCCTTATTCTGAGTCTTCATTTGTTCGAACTGATTTTGGATGGTTCTCTTCTCTTTCAAGATGTCTTTTGATATTGAAATTAACTTCTGATAATCTGCTTAGTTTTCCTCCAAATCCTCTCGTAACCTTTTATTTGCAGTCATTAACTTCTCATTAATACTCTGTAAAAACTTGGTTTGCTCCTTATATGTCTGCAAATATTTCTTAATCTGGTTCAATTCTGGAGCTATTTCAATAGCTTCTTCTTTCATAAGAACCTCATCTTCTTGTGGAAGCTTTGAGACTAAACAATCTTCCAAACAAACTTGTTTATTTGTGCAAAATATTTCAGGTATAGACCCTGCAACTCCTTGAACATCAATTAAATTTTCATTATCTAAACAATATTGACCCTTGGATGCATGTACAATTTTCTCACTGAAAGAATCACTTACCATTACAATCTTTTCACAGTCTTCATGCACTGATTCCATTTATGCCTGCAACTTACTCCTTAGCCTAGTCCTAGGCTTTATATCAATGATTTCTGATTTCAAAAGCTGAACTCGTTCTTTGTTCTTTGAATTTATATTCTTTAACATCATACTCAATGTTTTAGGGTTTTCATCTATAACTGATACTTCAAGAAACAAGTTATTCTGGTTTGGTTCTTCTACAAAACCCTTTCCTTCTAGTACAACATACTCAGTTTGTTCTTCATGATTTTTTGTTTGCTGGTTCAAGTCTCCTGTTACCATTTTTCCCTTTTCTTTGGTCTTTTCTTCAAACCCTAACTCTGACAGCAAACTTTCCCAAGTTCATCCTTCTCTATGCAATTGTGAGATCAGCAACAATTTCATTAAAACCTAATGGTATACAGAATGAGCAGTATGTTCTGGATGGGCTTGAACCCATGTAACCATCTTTTGTAGGCTCTTCAATAGATAAAATGTGAGATTGAGTTTTAAGCTTCCATTGAGATGCATCAACAACCTTAAATGACATTTGAGGACCCTATCATAGCGACCTTCGCATGTAATATAATTTTGAACCACTTCCAAGGGAATTTACCAATTGGGTTTTATCTTGCTCACATGAATACCATTCTTCCAAACTAATTTCTCAAACCCTGGCATTAAGAACTCACCATAGTTGCCTTGAAAATCCTGTTGCTTAAACCATCTTTGTCCTTGTGCTGGAACCCCTATTGCTTCTGCAATAGATTCTTCATTCACCATGATCTTCAAACTCTTGAGCTGGACCACTCCATCTTTGTAATTTTTTATGAAGGACATAGTCACCTGTGTATGATAACCCTGAAACTTTTCATAGAAAGACAACCAACCCAAATTTCTCATCAACTGGGATAACCTTGGAAATTGCAATATCCATTGTGTATTATCGGGTTCTCATCTGCAAATTAGGCTTCCTGGTATTCTTTTCACCACGGTTTCTGAGTCTTCTTCTATTGTTACTTTCGGCTTTCTGCAAACTCTTCAAAATATAAACTTCATAGAGCTAATGGAATTCAAAAATAGTAATATGACAGGTTTTAGGGAAATATGGAATATCACTATCAACTATCAATACTATCAACATTGGTACTATTACTCACTACACCAAATGCCTCGATTTCATATGAAGAACATTTGTGAAAGAAAATGAGTGACACAATGTATAAAATAATTACTTAGACAGGACTGCTTTCAAGAAATAATAATGATGCTTTTAAACCATAGTACCAAGCCTGTCAAATATATAATTCTTATCATGTGTTTGCATACATCCATATAGCATCGTTTCATTGTCACATTGTTTCAAAACAAATGATATTTATGAATAAAACCATTGATGCAATAGTTTAAAGAATGCTGCCAGTTTAAGGAATGCTGCCAGTTTCTATAACCCAATTTATAATTGATCTTCCATAAAACCTCTTGCTCTTAACACAAGTTCATGACTTTAGATAAAAATGATTTGAGCCTTCAAAGGAAATCATAATAAAAAATATAAAAATTATGACACTCAAAGGTATAAAATAAAGTAAGATTAAAGAAATGAACTCAACATAAACAAAAAAAACTATAAGATCCTAGGATAAAAATGAAAAAATAACCATAGAGATAACATCTAGCTCTGACTAGGGACAAAGCTTTCCCTATGAATCTTTGAGAACATGTTGACCTGTGCCTTCAGAAATCTGCTAAAGTCATTTCTGTCTTATTGGGCTGAAGTCTTATTCAAAGCAAATGATATATATAGTGAATATGTACAATGATCCTCTGTCCCTCAATATGTGTGAAAATACTTTAGAAAACGTCTATTGACTGGACCTGCAATTTCTTCACCATTAAAATTTTGCAAAACAAAAGTATTGTTTCCCAGAATTTTGATCACTATAAAAGACCCTATCCATAAATTATCGAACTTTCCATGCTTACCTTTTTCATCCTTTCATGCATCCCACCTAAGAATAAGGTCACCTACTGCAAAAACATTTTTTTTTTACATTCTTATCAAAGCTTTCCTTCATCCTTTTTCTATGCATCTCAGTTGTATTTTCAATAGTTTCTCTCTCCTGTTGCAATTGAATTATCTGAAACATTCTTCTTCTTATATCATCAGGTTCTTCCTTTATTTCTTGCAGAAATTTAATTACTAGAGTAACTAATTGAACAAGAAACACAGCATCAACTCCATATACCAATTGGAAAGGGGATGCCCCAATTGACTTTTTAATAGTTACTCTATCAGCCCAAAGAGCAAATTTTAATTTGGTATCCCAACTCCTTTTATTTTCAAATAACATTTTCTTGATATTGTTCACAATATTTTTATTACTGGATTCTGCTAATCCATTAACCTGTGGGTAATATGGTGTGGGTTGTTTCAAGTTAATATTATTTTCTTCACAAAATTTCATCATCTTTTTTTATTTAAAAGCAGGACCATTATCAGTAATTAATTTCCTAGGGCATCCAAACCTTCTAAGAATATTTTCTTGAAGGAAATTAATTATGACTTGTTCAGTTGCTCTCCTTGTGGGGATTGCCTCCACCCACTTAGTGAAAAAATCAGTGACAATTAAAATCCATTTGTGCTGACCACTTGAAGGAGGATGAATTTCACCTATGAAATCTAAACCCCATTGCTGAAATGGACAATTTACTGTTATAGGTTTCAAAGGTAATGACTGAATTTTATGCTTACCTGCAAACTTTTGACACTCCACACATGATCTAACCTAATGATACACATATGAGAAAAGAGTAGGCCAATAATATCCTGCTCTTAGGATTTTAAAATCGGTTGCTTTCCAATACTTGTTCCCACCACATACTCCACTGTGCAATTCAGAAGCAATAGCATCAACCTCTGATTTCTCCAAGCACTTCAACAATATTCCTCCAGGATCCTTCCAGTACAAGATTTGATCTATTAAAACATACTTCATTGCTTTAAGTTTTAATGATCTGCATTCATTCCTATTCAATTCTAGAGGACATTGTAAGTATAAAATAAAATATACAATGTTTTTATACCAATCAGACTCACCATACCTCCTATAAACTTTCTGCTTACTGTATTTTATTTCCATATCTTGTTCTGAATGTTCTGCCATCAAATGAAGATTTAATACCTGACAATTTGATTCTGTTAGGAGCTTAGCTAATCCCTGGCCTTTTACCAATTTTTTTGGTTTAATATCCACATCATATTCCATAACCTTTGCTATCCATCTACCTCTTTTTCCCTCACTGTCAAGCTATGCTAAAATCTCCTTGACTATTGAACTTGAAACATATGCCAAAATCTTGGAATGTAAAACATATATTCTGAAAAATTTGAGAGCTTTAACTAATGCATATGCTTGTTTTTCCATTGTATTATATTTAAGCTCTGAATCTCTTAATGTTTTACGGAAAAAATAAATTGGTTGTTCCAAATCATCTGAATTCTTTTGCAATAACACAGCAGTTATAGTATCTTCATATGCAAATGAAAAAATTGCAAAATCCTTTGTATAATATGGAGCTATCAATACATGTGCTTCTATTAATGCCTGCTTTATGGCTTCAAATGATTGTTTAGCCTGATTTGACCATTTAAATTCCTTATCCTTCTTGAGCATTTTGGTGATATGTTTGATAATTTCTGCGAAATTAGGAATAAACCATCTGAAGAAATTGATTTTTCCAATGAAAGATTGAATATCCTTTTTATTTCTAGGAATACAAATTTTTAAGATGGTCTTTACTCTCTCTGGATCTATTTTGATTCCTTCAGTAGAAACAATATGCCCTAACAACTTACCTTTTGTCATAGCAAAGTGAGACTTTTTTGGGTTTGATGATAAACCAAATTTTTGGCACTTAATAAAAATCTATCTTAAATGTTTCAGATCATCTTCATCAGACTTGGAGAAGACTGTAATATCATCTTGGTATATTACTACAAATTTTTCATTCTCCCCCACAAAGGCTATATCCATAGCCCTCTGAAAATTGGCACCTGCGTTCATAAGCCCAAAAGGCATTTTATCATACATAAAAGTCCCCCATGGAGTTGTGAATGTTGTTTTTCTCTATCTTCAGGCTATACTACAATCTAGTTATAACCAGAAAAACCATCAATCATTGAAATTCTATGAGATCTTACAACTCTCTACAAAATCTGATCTATTTTCGGTAATGAATAATTATCTTTCAAACAAGATCTGGTCAAGTTGTGGAAATCAACACAAAGCCTTATTTCTCCATTTTTCTTACGTACAGGCACCAAATTTGCAATCCATGATGAATATCTCAGAGGTACAATCATTTTTGCATTTAGTAATTTCTTTACCTCTTTTTCAATTACTGGAAACAATGCTAGGTTAAGCCTTCTAAGTTTCTGTTTAAAAGGATTAGTATTTGGTTTCAAAGGAATTTTATGTTGAATTATGCTAGTGTCATAAGTTCTTAAATAATGATATGACCAAGCAAAAATGTCCACAAATTCTTTCAGCAAACCAATATATTTTTTCTTTTCTTTCTCTGACAATGATTTTGACATTTTTATCAATTTAGGTTGATCTTCAGAACCAATGTTATAATCTATAACATTCTCCTCAGTGGTCTGCAAGGTGGGCTTCAAAAATGTATCATCCTTTGAAAACAACCTCTCAAGTGGAACAAGTCCCTTAGGAATGAAATTTCCTTTTAATTCAACAATCTTATGATTAGCTATCGAATCATTCCTACAAGGTTCATTTTCCATTCATTCAAAATCCTGTTCTTGATCAACTAAATCATCTGAAAATTCACCTACTAACTCCAGAAATTATTTTATCTCCTGATCATCATGAAAAACTTTCCATTGTTTGATGTCATATGGAACAAAGGGTACGGTATCTCACATCAATTGGATATTTTAAATGTGTTACTTTTGGAACTTTAAAATAGGCTGTTGCTAAGGCTAGGCAATCAACTGTTTCATTATATTCTCCTGGAAAAAAAGTTATATTGAAAGCTATAAAGAAATTTTCAATTAAATCCCAAGCCTCATTTCTATAAACTTTCAATAAAAACTGCTTTACCTAGTAAACATCCTTTACTTGTTGAATCACTAATTTGGAGTTGCCAAACACAACAAGCTCTTTAATACCCAAGTCTTTTGCTGCTCTTAATCCAAGAATCAAAGCCTCATACTTAGGAGTATTATTGGTTGTTTTAAATTCCAATTTGTACATAAGGGAAATGACCTCACCTCCAGCTAAAATCAATAACACTCCTGCTCATGCCCCCTCCTTACTTGATGCACCATCAAAATACATCTGCCATAAACCATCTGGTTCTTCTTTCTTTATCTGAACTGGAATATCCTTATGTACTTGTAAAACTCCTTCAACTTCATCACTTAATTTCAACATACAAGAACCAAGATTCTCATCAATTGAATAGATTGGATTATTATTAGGGTGTTTACTATCACTTACCAAATATGCCATCTGTACTTCTCTGTAAAGTCTTTTGAATTCTTCTCCAAATACTGTAATTGTAGCATATGAAAGATCCATTTGCAGAGTTCCTCCCACTCTCTTTGCCCAAGATCTAGACAAAAGCATACCAAATTTAGGAGAAATATCTACTACAACTATATCCATCAATACACTCTTCATAGGTACTTGAGTTAAATTCACCACTAGATCTTTAATAACCCCAATACACTTCACTTCCCTAGAATCAAATGCATACAAATCATGATATGGTTTAGTAACACTCAAACCTAAAGCTTCCATGACTGCTTTTGGCATGAGGTTATGTGAAGCTCCTGAATCTAGAAGACAATTATGTAGTAGATGATCATGTATTAAAAGAGTTACATAAAATGGAGGGGGATATTCTGAATTATCATCAGGTTTATCAAAAGTTTTTGACCCCACAGTGATAGTAGGTTTTTCATCTTGCAAATTAATTTCATCAGATGGGATAGTATTCACTACATTTTTGAAAGTTTTAAAAGTTGCTTCCCTATAAGCTTTGTTCTTAATCAACTATGTTAAAGGAACAGGGATTTTAACCTTATTAAGTTCATGCTCCAAATTGAACCCACCTATGACTTTATCCACCTCCTCAAGACTTACCACTTCATCTTTTTTCTCTTTTACAATTTGTTTTTTATTTGAAGACATATTTTGTTTAATAGGATGAGCTTTCACAATCTTTTTAGCCTGTGCTGCATGTTTTACCCCCGATCTAAGACCATATGATTTTTGTGGTATTTCCTGACAAATTTCAGGCATGGACATTTGATAATTATTTTCTTCATAATGATCTAGTTCTGTAGCATAATGATAATCAGCTTTATTCAGAAAATGAGAAGAAGAATCATCATCAAACTGACTAATGTTGTGTTCCTGTTATTCCAAATCATCCAACTCTCCTTCATCTATCTCATATGACTCATCATCTCTCACATTACTATTTTGAAAAGGAGGCTGAATTCTTTGTTCTTCATTTTCTCGCATGTCCCTCTGAATATCATTATTTTGTCTTTCTCTTGGCAAAAACCTAGGATCAAAAGGTCTTCTAAACTGATTTTGATTTCTTTCTCCTTTAGGTATAGGTTTGTTCTGATTTTTATTTCCCAAATCCAACCTATCAATATTAACAGACAAATTTTTAATAATTTTACTCATTTCATCCATTTTATTATCTAAAGATCTTCCTGTAGGATTGGATGTAATGATTTCCTTTTTACCTTTTTTGTCTACAGTTTGATATTTTGTTTCCTCTTTGAGTTTGTTTGAAACCAAAATATTAGACTCTACTTCCAATGCTACATCTTGCATATTTTGAAGTGACATAGACTTTCTTTCCCTCAACAACAAAGAAAATGCATGATCAAACGAGTTTGCATAAGTTAACTTTGCTGATTTCTCTGAGGCTTTTATTTCAGCTAGTATTCTACTGTACATTTTATTGAACCTTTTAGAAAAATCTCCCACAGCTTCATCCTTCTTTCTTTTCAATGATCCAAACTCTGTAATGTAGTATAAATAATCTTTAGTATCTCCCCATTGTCTCATGAATACCTCTTCTAAAGCATCTATACCATCTATAGAGTAATTCTCTAAACCATTTTTTCACCTCATCATCTAAACTTTGAACAAAAACCCTCATCCAAACATCTTCATTTTCAAAATTATGATTGTCTACATAACTCAAGTATGTATTCCAGTGTTCTTCTGTAGTAACATCTCCTTGACCATTAAATCTTGGAAGATATTTCTGGTAATCTCCTCCTGGGAGAGCATTGAGAGGCTGGGGAAAAACTAGTGGGGCATATCTTGCTACTACCATAGCAGCCATCTGATTTTGAGGATGAGCCATTCTATGGATAGAAATATTTAAACTTGTATTAGACTGATTGGTGCTTGAATGTTGTGATGAAGGAGGCAAATTACTAGGATTTGGCTGATTCACTGGGATTGTCTTAACAAAAGGTATATGAGTTGAAAACAAAGAAGAAGCTCCTATATACAATGCTTCAAGTTTAACCTTCTCAGACAATAAAGGATTTGTGAAGACTTGGAAATTGTCAATTTGAGAAGGGGTAAATAGCAGATCTAATTCTTCTTTTCCTTTTTCTGAATGTGGATCAAAAGAAGGAACAGGGATAGATGAAGATTCAGGAATCTCCAAGGCTAAAGGATGTTTAAATTTTTCTAATGAGGTAGAGCTTAACCTTCTCCTAGCCTCTTTTAATATCTATTCAAGATTTGAGACTCCTGGATTTAAAGGTGATGAGGGATTTCCTTGAGTTCCTATCTTTTTTGAAGCCGCTATAACTTTCTGTAGGTGACTGATGTAGTCTATAATAGGTCTCACTAATATTTTTCACCTTCCAAAATCAGATACATAAGAATGTCGAATACCCAAGGAAGATGTCCTTTCGTTTCTTCGTCCACGACAACGGCACCAGAAGATGTTATCCCTAAATTTGAACCTAGACTACTGGGGTTCAAGCTCAGAGAAATATTTTTTAAAGATAATTCAATAAAATCAAAATCAAGACTAAATTGGTATATAATCAAAGATGCGGGAAAATCATATAACCATTAAATATCTGTATGACAAAATATAATACAAAATTCAATAACAAGGAAAATACGAGCACGAATTTATGGAATGAATCTTACTCTATCACTAAAGGTTTGAAAGATAACTGTATTTTATTACAACAATCATGTAGTGGATTGTATTTGATCACACACAGGATAAATCATAAAAAACACAATTCATAAAAATACAAAATCAGCTCGTAACCATAATCATATCAAAGTAGGACCTGTATTGAAGATGCAAAGAGTTTCATGTCATACAGTATACAAAAATTGGATTCCCATCTCCGATTGCCACCCCTTTCATATCTAGCTACTACCTCTTATATACAAAACTTCTGAGTTTTTGAGATAGTTATCAGATCCTATTTCTATGGATCGAATTCTTTCAAAAATAGCAAATTCGATCTTCTTAAAATAGTCTTAATACAAGTGTAATACAAAATAGAAGTAGAAATAGACATCTTTCAAGCCCTAATCACTTTCAAAAAACAACTATCATTCTAAGTCTAAAGACTCTTAGAAGCCTCTGGCAAGACAGTTAGATCACTTAAAACCTGGGATCTTTTTTGCAATCTAGCAAACTCAACATCTTTGTTCTCCATTTCATTGTGCGCCTCCTTATTCTGAGTCTTCATGTGTTCGAACTGCTTCTGGATGGTTCTCTTCTCTTTCAAGAAGTATTTTGATGTTGAAAGAAACTTCTGATAATCTGCTTATTTTTCCTTCAAATCCTCTCGTAACCTTTTATTTGCGGTCATTAACTTCTCATTAATACTCTGTAAAAACTTGGTTTTCTCCTTATATGTCTGCAAATATTTCTTAATCTGGTTCAATTCTGGAGCTATTTCAATAGCTTCTTCTTTCATAAGAACCTCATCCTTTTGTGGAAGCTTCGAGACTAAACAATCTTCTGAACACACCTGTTTATTTATGCAAAAGATTTCAAGTATAGACCCTGCAACTCCTTGAACATCATTGAAATTTTCATTATCTAAACAATATTGACCCTTGGATATGTGTACAATTTCCTCACTGAAAGAATCATTTACCATTACAATCTCTTCACAGTCTTCATGTACTGATTCCATTTATGCCTGCAACTTACTCCTTAGCCCAGTCCTAGGCTTCATACCAATGCTTTCTGATTTCAAAAGCTTAACTCGTTCTTTGTTCTTTGAAGTTATGTTCTTTAACATCATACTCAATGTTTCAGGGTTTTCATTTGTAACTGATACTTCAGGAAACAAGTTATTCTGGTTTGGTTCTTCTACAAAACCCTTTCCTTCTGCTGCAACATACTCTATTTGTTCTTCATGATTTTTCGTTTGCTGGTTCAAGTCTCCTGTTACCCTTTTTCCCTTTTCTTTGGTCTTTTCTTCAAACCCTAACTCTGACAGCAAACTTTCCCAAGTTCATCCTTTTCTATGCAATTGTGAAATTAGCAACAATTTTATTAAACCCTGATGGTATACAAAATGAGCAGTATGTTCTGGATGGGCTTGAACCCATGTAACCATCTTTTGTAGGCTCTTCAATAGATAAAATGGGAGATTGAGTTTTAATATTCCATTGAGATGCATCAACAACCTTAAATGACATTTGAGGACCCTATCATAGCAACCTTCGCATATAATATAATTTTGAACCATTTCCAAGGGAATTTGCCAATTGGTTTTTATCTTGCTCACATGAATACCATTCTTCCAGTCTAATTTATCAAACCCTAGCATTAAGAACTCACCATAGTTGCCTTGAAAATCCTGCTGCTTAAACCATCTTTCTCCTTGTGCTGGAACCCCTATTGCTTCTGCAATAGATTCTTCATTCACCATGATCTTCAAAATCTTGAGTTGAACCACTCCATCTTTGTAATTTTTTATGAAGGCCATAGTCACCTGTGTATGATAACCCTGCAACTTTTCACAGAAGGAAAACCAACCTGCATTTCTCATCAACTGGGCTGACCTTGGAAATTGCAATATCCATTGTGTATTATCAGGTTCCAGTCTGCAAATCAGGCCTCCTGGTCTTCTTTTCACCACGATTTCTAAGTCTTCTTCTATTGTTACTTTCGGCATTTTGCAAACTCTTCAAAATATAAACTTCACAAAGCTAATGGAATTCGAAAACAGTAATATGACAAGTTTTAGGGAAATATGTATCAATACTATCAACAATATTGGTACCATTACTCATTACACCAAATGCCTCGATTTCATATGAATAACATTTGTGAAAGCAAATGAGTGACACGATGTATAAAATCATTATTTAGACAGGACTGCTTTCAGGAAATAATAATGATGCTTTTAAACCATAGTACCAAGCCTGTCAAATATATAATGCTTATCATGTGTTTGCATACATCCATATAGCATTGTTTCATTGTCACATTTTTTCAAAACAAATGATATTTATGAATAAAACCATTGATGCAATAGTTTAAAGAATGTTGTTAGTTTAAGGAATGCTGCCAGTTTCTATAACCCAATTTATAATTGATCTTCCATAAAACCTCTTGCTCTTAAACAAGTTCATGACTTTAGATAAAAATGATTTGAGCCTTCAAAGGAAATCATAATAAAAAATATAAAAATTATGACACTCAAAGGTATAAAATAAAGTAAGACTAAAGAAATGAACTCAACATAAACAAAAAAAACTATAAAATCCTAGGATAAAAATGAAAAAATAACCATAGAGATAACACTTAGACAATGTGATGGATGAATTGTTGTCGCAGTAAATTGTTGTTGGTCCTTTCTACCTCTGTGACAGGTCTCTTAATATTCTCTGCATCCAAACAGCTTGACATGCAGCGCTAGTATTTGTCACATACTAAGCTTTTGTTGAAGACAGAGTTACAATCGGTTGTTTCTTTGAATCCCATGACACAACACTGTACCAAAATGAAATGTGTACCCAAATGTGCTTTTTCTATCATCTGTGTTTCCTCCATTATCATTGTCACTCTATCAAATGAGTTTGAAAATTTCTGAGGGAATACATAATGCCAAGGTCCTTTGTGCCACTTACATACCTCATAATTCTCTTGCATGCTTGCCAATGAGAGGATTTTGGTGACTCCATGAATCTTGAGATCAGAATTACTCCATACATGATGTCTGGTCTTGTCGTCGTTAAATACAGAAGGATACCAAATATCCTTTTAAACATTGTAGGATCCATAGTTGATCCACATCATCCTTGATCAATTTTAAACATGTTATCACTAGTGTTGGGGATACCTTGCAATTAGACATATTGATTCTTTTTAAAATTACAAGTGCATACTTAGACTATGATATAAGTATACCACTTTCATACTCCTGGACTTCAATGCCCAGAAGAAGAAGAAAAAATCATAAGCCCCAAATCAGTCATTTCAAATTCATTTTCCATGACTGTTCTAAAATCCTTTGTGCCAAAATCACCAATAAATAGTAAATCATCTGCATACATGCAGATAATTAACATGTTACCTTGGTCATTGACTTTGGTGTACAACGTTGGTTCAGTTTCACTTTTGTGAAATCCATTCTAGGTGAGGTAGGAATCAATGTGACTATACCAACCTATAGGAGCTTATTGCAAACCATAGACTGCCTTTTTCATCCTGTATACTTTGTGCTCTTGTCCTGGAACTTCATAGCCTTGTGGTTGTTCCATATATACTTCCTCCTTCATATAGCCATTAAAAAATGTCTATTTTACATCCTTTTATTTTTTGCAGCAATGGCCAGAACTATTCTGACTGTATCCATGTGTGTGACAAGTGCAAAATTTTCATTGAATTCCATGTCGGGTTGTTGTGTGAACCCTCCTACGACCATTATTTCCTTGTTCTTTTTCACATCCCATCAGCATATTGCTTGGTCTTGTAAATCCATTTGACACTAATTACATCCTTATCTTTTGGTACATCTACCATCTCCCATGTTTGGTTCTTCTCAATGCATTCTATTTCTACATCCATGGATTTTTCCCATACTTCTTCTTTGACAACTTCCTCAAATGTTAGAGGATCATCTATTTGAGAAAATAATGCAAAAAGAGAGAATGAATTTAGTGTAATAGCTCCATATATCTCACACAAACTTCTTATCTTTATTGCATTTGTCGATGTCGACCTTGACAAACTACTTCATGGAGTTTGTCGAACTCTTGGTGTGCTTGTCGATGTAGCTTGAGTTGTGACTTGTTTCAACGTTCCTTGCATTGAACCATGTTGCGGTGTCTTAGGAGTCCACAAGGCTATGAAATTTTGAATTACATGTCGTGTTTGAACCACTTCCTTCTCCATGGCATCATGCTTGATAGTCGACACAATCTTGACATTCTTCTCGATGAATTGAACATCGTAACTGATGAGTACTTTCCTTGCGACAGGTTCATACAACTTGTATGCTTTTGTGTCTTCGGAGTAACCAACAAAAATTCATTTTTGTCCCTTATTGTCTAATTTCCTTCTCAGCTCATCTAGAACATGAGCATATGCGACAGAGCCAAAAACTTTTAAATAAGAGACAATTTTATTCATACATTTCCATACTTCTTGAGAGACTTTGTTCTAGTTCATGCTCTTTGTCAGACACCAATTCATAATATATACAACAATTGAAACTGCTTTCACCCAATATTCATTTGAATAATTCTCGGTTTCCATCTTACTACACGCCATCTCCATAATGGTGGTGTTCTTTCTCTCTACAACACTGTTTTGGAGAGGTGTAAATTGCGCAGTGAATTTCTTGTGTATGCCATCGGTCTTGTAGAAATTTAGGAAGTCATTTGAGACATATTCACCGCCTTAATATTCCTTTCCTTAATATTGTGATGGTGTATCCGCTTTGCTTCTCCACGAGTGCCTTGAATTGCTGAAAACATCTAAATGCATCATCTTTATGTTTTAGAAAACATACCCATGCTTTTCTTATCAAATCATCAATAAAAGTAAGAAAATAATTGCAACCTCCCATGGATGATGTCTACATTGGGACACAAATATCAAAGTGTACAATCTCAAGTGTTGTGTGTTCTCTTTATGACTTTCCAACTGGAAAAGTCTCTCTATGTTTCTTGCCAAAAATGTAGCCTTCACAAACTCTCTCTGGTTTGTCGATCAATGGAAATCCTTTCACCATATTCTTCATGTGCAATATCTTCATCCCACCAAAATTCAGATGTCCAACTCTGAAATGCCATATCCAGGACTCATCCTGAACCTCTAATTGAAATGTTGCTTGAATTTCAGCCTTGTCCTTTTCTTTCTTGTTGCAGTGCTTGTCTGCTTCTTTTCTTTTTTCCTTGAATGCAACTCCTAATTTTTCCTTTCCTTTCATGTCTGGCATTATCCTTAAATGAAACAAGCAATTTATTTTCATTGGTACTTTTTCTATTATCTAGTTGCTTGGACGCAAGTCTTTAATCACACAATGATTGACTTCCATGTAGACTCTATAGCCTTTCTATATCAGTTGTCCAATGCTCAACAAAGTGTGTTTCAGACCTTTGACAAAATAAACATCGGACATAATATTTCACTCCCCTTGTTTTGTTAGAATACCAGCAATACATTTTCCCAAAACATGACTTGGACATTATTTCCAAGTGTGACATCAGTTTGAATTGATTTATCTAAACTAGAAAAAAAATTAAATTACCATTCATATGATTACTACAACTTGAATATAAATACCATATATCTCATGGACTTTCTTGAAAATCATTGCATTCAATTGGAGATGAACATGCAAACATCGTTGTATTAGTCGAAGTGCCGATGTTTCTTGACTGGTTTGGATTTTCCTTCCTTGTTCATACTACTTCTTCCTGCATTCATATGAATAATTACCAAATTTCTTGCAATAATGACATTGAATTTTGGATTTATCAAACATGTGACCACTTGGATGATTGGGGTTCTGATTATGTCCTCTACCAACGACATTTGAAGGACTGTTGTTGCATACTCCTACGGGAAAACTTCTTCCTATGCCTCTAGAATTATATCTCCCACTGCCTCTTCCACGGCTTATGCATGATTGTATTGTAAATGCACCTTCTAATGATGATGTATTTGATCTATTGATTTTATGTCCTTTATTGATGAGTGAGGCTTGTAGATCATCAATGCTAAACTGGGACAGGTATTTGTTTTTTTCCAAGGTTACGACCAAAGATTCAAATATTGGGGGAAGATAGCTTCTAAGAAAATTTTCAACAATCCTTCTATCTTCTATATTTTCTCCAAGAGATTTCAGTTGATTCATCATACCAATAACTCTATTGTAGAATAATTCAACTGACGTTGTATATTTCATTAGCGGAGATTCAAAATATCTTTTAAGAATCTGTAGTCTACAAGTCTTTACCTTGCCTAAGCCTTTATAGGTGGTTTCCAATGTATCTCGTTCCTACTTAGTTGTCTTTGTTGTTGTTAATCTTGGGAGTATGCTTTCATGCATGGCTTGGTGTATGTAGAATAGATCCTTTCCATCTTTCTTCATTTGTTCCCTCAGGGCATCCTTATCATCTTATGTGAGATTGTTATATGCCTCCTAATATGATGGTTATGTATAGCCATTTTGTACTTTCTCCCATACAAATTAACCTCTAAACAAAGCCTTCATTATTACAAACCAATATTCATAATTCTTTCCCGAGAAAATTGGAGTTAGTAAACTCGACATGTGTGTATCAGAAGTGGAATCTATTTCTATTTTCATTAGAAAAATACGTTTTCCCTTCTAAGACAAGGTTTATTTTCTAAACCTGCTATGATACCAGATCTTGGACTGTTGTGAGGAGAGGAGAAAGAGATGCGACAATAAACTTGAGTTACTATGCAATGAGAAAATTGATTTTCTTTACCTGTGTGGTTGTGACACACTGCCTTTGGAAACCCCACCTTTTGGTTGCAACCAACTCCCACTTCGAGAGGACCACTTTTGGTAGAACTTTATAAAAAGATATTTCTATGTAAATCAACTTATAATATGAAAAACACTTCTTACCAACCCGTAACTTGGCATAAACCTTGACACAACTATATTGCAACAAGCTCACAATATCATATAATCAAAAATATTTAAGACTTGTGTTGAGTATTCTGCAGTTAAAACTCAAACTTTTACATCGTGAAATATTTGTGGGTTTTTTGTCTCTTTCACAAATGGTAAATGTAAAAAACATTCACTCAAGTAATTCATAAATGGTAAATGTAAACAACATTCACTCAAGTAAATCGACCCTTCCTCTAGCATAGAATTCATTTGGAGTGGGAAAAAGGACTAAATAAATTGTTGATTATATTTGATATAAATGGCATCTAATTACATACAATGCTTAAAATATATTTACAAAACATATCATTGAGAAGAAATCCAAAAATTATGACAAGTACAAAGAATTATTTTATACACCTAGGGTTTAGAGAATTCTTTTAACGATTCTTTAGTGTTTCTGAAGTTGGTTTATGGGCATCTACACAACAAGAAACTGTGAGTGGTTTATTCCATTTTATTTAACAAAAGTAGATTGAAAAATGAACAATTTAAAGTCATTTTTACACAAGATGATTGTAATAACACTATACCAAGAAAGGGTTATGTTGGTGTCTAGAATCCACATGCATATCTCAAACCTTTAAATAAATTTTGGAAAACGTTAAAAGATGGTTATGATGCTAGAAATATAGTGATTGTACATAATTCAAAATAAAACATGTTTGTAATGATAAAGGGAACTATGTAATTATAAAAACATATAATTATGGCCCAATGTGAATGACAATTTTTTGGTAGACCAATTGTGGAATTGTTTGATACACCTAAATCGTGTGTTAGTGATGTGAGATACAATGTAAACAGCATGAATCTAGTTTTATAAATAATATAATTATTTATGTTTCTTAATATTTTATGTGTCAATGTTTTAAAGGTTAATAATATTTCCATATTTTAATGTATATCCCATTGTGTAATTAATATTAAGTCGTAATTGCAGTGTTCATGTGCATATAACTTTAAAAGTTATGATTGATATGATAGATTAAATTTGATTGAAAATTAAGTGTGAAATTTGGGTTTGTAAAGTGCAAAATAATATTCTGAAAGTGCCATTATTTGATTCTAAAAGTCCGAAATCAAATTCATAAAGTGTCAATATCATTTTTTAAAAGTAGAAAATCATATTCTAAAAGTGTCAATATTAACTTTCAAGAGTGCAAAACCTATTTTGAAAAGTATATCAAATTCAAATAGTTCATAAGTCGGTTCCAAAAGTGCCAATATCAAATCGAAAAGTGCACTTTTAGAACTAGAATTTTCACTTTAGAAACCCCAATATTGGACTTTAGAAAGATTGTTTTTATTATGTCTTTGAATAGGATTGGACTAGAAATAGTCCAAATCTAATGAAAAAGGGCTATGTGGAGGACTCTATTGCAATTATGTTGAACATATGTAATCATCTTTGTGTGTGTGGATGATTGGAGTTGTAAATTCACAGGACATGCACAATCATCATATTCACCACCTCTATTTGTTCATCTATTTGGGAGTGAAGGACATCGATTGGTCAACTTGATGTCCATCAAAGACCACATGTTATACCAAAAGTGGATAAGAAACCTATCATCCCTATCTAAAATAACGGTTCATGGTATCCCAAAATGAACCTAAACAAACTCAAGGAAGAGCTTAACAATGGATTTTGGTATGGTACTCTTTTTGCAGGGTGCTAGAATGGACATCTTACAAAATTGATCGACAACCACAAAGACAAAACCATTACTATTCTTTGTATAAGGTAACCTAATAGATAATCTATGGAGACTAATTCCCAAGGCTTGTCTAGGGTAGGTAGAGGAGTGTGAAACCCCTTTTTCATCAAGATAGTTTTAGAAATAGCACAAGTGATGATCAATATGATATACTTATTTATGTAATGTTAGATATTTGGCAAGTAAAAATACTTATGAAATATGGTTTCTATCTTTTCCACGCTAAAGTGTCCCATCATCTAACTCTAATGTGTCTCACAAATTCACTTCTCATACTCGCTTGAAGGAACATAAAGATGGCCTAGATATCATAGAAGTGCATATTAGAGGTATAAATAATAGATTCAATTCTATGAGCAAATATGCTAAGAAGAAGCACAGGAAATAGATCTTTCTGCTAAGAATTCTCACAAGCATACATAGGAAAAACTAGAGAGAAGAAAAGAGATTGAATCGCATGAATGAAGAGATGAATATTGGTGTGTATCCTTCCATTTAATAATGATGAATAATAGTGTACATAAATATTAAATCCCTCATAGGAAATAGATTTGTATGGATACAACTCATAAAGCCCAAAAAGGATGACTTACCAAAATATGATAAACCCCCATACGTGGCTAAAGCACTTCCCAAAGCAGTCAAGGACCTCACGAATTAGAAAAATCATGAGTGAGTTGTCAAGAGTGATGGAAAAACATGATAATCCTAGAAAATGGAGAGAAATTCATGAAGGATGGGTTGACAACAAAAGAACCCAGTTTCCTAGTTAACTAGCTTTACCTTATCCACAAAAATAGGATAAAGCATAATAAACAGAATCTGCAGTAAAGCGCAGTTACCAATTATGGATGTCCATAAAGTGGTCAAGATCAAACCAGAATAAAATATAAATCATTTATTGGGTATGGATTTCATGTGTTGACTTTAAGGTGCAAGTGGATGCCGACTAATTAAGCTAGTGGGTAGATAATTAATCAAATAATGATTTATTATTTCATCCTAAGTATTGAGTGGGTTCAGTATATATCAACACCCCCCTATAAGTCTGACTTTATGATGGTATGTAAAAAATATATATGCATATGGATGCATATAGGGCCCAACAACAAGGCTATGGTCACCCTTTAACAATTTATTCATGTCCAAAAAGCTGAGGAAAGAAGCGAAGCCACATGGGGAAAATACTCCCTCAAGAAAGTACAAGGAACTAAATTTGAAATAATATTTCTTGAACATATATTTATCTTCACTTGAATGAGCTGAATGAACTACTTCTGGATGGAAGACTTGATGAAGAAATCGTGAACTCCATGATCATGCGCTAGAGTGTAGAACCTGCAAGAAGGAAAAGGAGAGAATCCTTGTATCTCATCAATTGATGAAGTAGGATAATGATTTGAATGCTTATTACTGCTGTCAAACTCTGATCTGAAAACACAATCTGAATTTGAAAATATATCCTTGCATACTCCTTCCCAAAGAGTACAAAAATTAATACAAATTGTTACACACTCAATTCCATGAATAGCTGCAAAATTGTGATGTGAATCACATGTCAATATTCCAATATGATGTAGAAACTTTATAGATATGATATGAGGTTAATAAAACTATGATATATCATAAACATTATCATATGGAACAGAAAATACAAATTTTTTGGTGACTCCATGAGGATAAAGGGCTAGGCTAGGAAAACTATGAGCAACTGGGGAAAACTGATAGGTGTAAAAATATGAATGATGGATGAACATGAGATATGAACCATAAGTGTTTAGAAAATATACAAACATGTTTAATATCAGTCCAAATATGACTAATTTCATGGATAACCAACCACTGAAATATAGGAAAGACTTCAAACCATGTAAGATAAGAATCACTGCATAAGAGACCAATGAGGAATCAACTAGTGAACTTGGGATTTGTATAGTCTTAGGATTATTCAGAGATATGGTAGATGGTATGTATGGTGGTATTAATTGTGTCATGACATACATATAATCCCACAAATAATCTTGTAAATCAGATATATAATCTTGTGAGGAAGATCTTCTCAAAGATAAGTCAGTATCTAGTGAAAAATCACAATTTTGGGGAGATGAATCTAGTAGACTGAGAGAAGGATTATCAAAGAAAGTAAATGATATTTCTGGTTATCATATATCAGAGACATGATAAAATTATTTGAATATGGTACTCAAAGTATAAGATATATCACCTTGAAACTGTGCACTATGACAGTGTTCTCAGGAATCATCAGGCTTCTCTAGTTCATATGGAACTTCGATCTTGTGCTTCTCAAGAAGCTGAGACATGATGTACATATTCTTCTTGAAACACTTATTCTCTGAATGCAAACCCTTGATTCAATAAGAAAACTTGGATGTGCTCCTTTCTTCTTACTCTTCTTTGCTAAATCTTCATCAATAGGCTTTGAACTTTCATCTTCAACTTCTGACTTTGGCTTCTTCATAATTTGCTTCTCTTTTGAATTGACATTCTTGCTTCCTTGAACCATGAGAGCATGATCCTTTCCCTTGGAAACATTAAGGACACCCATATGGATCAATTTATCTTTCTCATTTGTTAGTGAATCAAGAAAAGTATTTAAAGAAGGCATTTTCCACCTAGGAACAATAAGCCTAGTAGCATGAAAAGTAGACACAAAAACTGAGTAATCAGGTCCCAATTTAGAAAGAATGGAAATGATTAATTGATAATATTCTTTCTCAATACCACATTTCTTTAGAATTATAAAAAGTGAATTGAACTTGTTGAAGAAACCCTCAATAGAATTGAAATTGCTTGGACTCAGTGAGAATAACTCAATCTCCAATTGATGCGCTCTTAGCTCACCTTGAACTCCAAAGAGAGACTCCAGTTGATTCCATACTTGATTTGGAGTGGTCAAACCATCTAGATGAAAGAGTATATCAGGAGAAATAGAGAGGAAAAGCAATCCATAGGATTCATTCAACCTATTATGCCACTTAGCTTTCTCAATCACAACATTGGGCTCATTCTCCAAATCTAGAGTAACGCTGTATAGTCCTATGTTGCACAATAGAATGTGAATTTTGGCTTTCCATTCATGGTAGTTGAAGGGAGTAAGAAATATATCTATGTAAGAATCCGAGTTGATGCACTCAAGAAGAAACTCTCTGCATCTAGAAAAACAAATCTAGGAGAAAATACTGTAAGCTAGACTATTAAATTGAGCACATAGATCTGTGGACAAACACGCAATTCACAAGATAGATCACACAATTTACTCAGTAATTGAAGAATGAAACAGTGCAAAAATGGCTCACATCTGTGAATGATTTTTATTAATCAAAGAGTAATTATATAATAATTACAATGAAGTACAATGGCTAAATAGCCACAAGCACTTCGAATCCACATGAGGAAATTCGAATTGATTAGAATCTACTTGACTGTAGGTAACTAATACCTTGTATAAATCATTATTGGAGGACTCAATAGTTAACTGACCTTGTCTAAACCATTATCGAAGTTCATCGGCGTTCTAAAACACAACTCAAGTGTCTAATTCAGTGTTGACTGAGGCTAACTAACTGTGGTAGGTGAGAAATGCACCTCTCCTACATGCAGCCATGCAAACCTAGCACTAACTGAATGTAGAGGACTATAACTAAATGTAACTGACTCCTAACTTAGCTTGACTAGTCTCTAACTGGACTTAATTGATGAAGGTTGGTATTGGCACTCCCAATGACTCCTAAATTGTAGGGATTGATCTAGGAGGCTCCTAAACAGATGCATGCAAGTGCAATCAGTGGCAGTAGCCTCAATTAGTGTTCCCCACACTTAGTAACTAGAATATATGCCCCAATTAGGTCAGGTGGACCCAATGGTGCTAGTGACTAAAAATAGGCTGGATGGACTCCCTATTTAGACATGACTCCTGATTTAGACATATGACCAAATTGGACAAGGGAGGATTAATAATCCTAACACCCCCACTGAATGCTAACTTGGAAAATATGTGGCCCTAGTAACTAAGACCATAGGTCACTCATTACATCAAGTAAAGTAAATTAACTGCTCAATACAAGGAGCTAGGGAAAAAACCACATGGGAAAAAAGGCCCCCCTCTAATTAAGCAGGTAGAATGAGGATCAATATGGTTCTTCTGTGCATAGGTATCCTCGGGCCTGGAATTTGAACCTATCCATAATTATGTCTAGAGGAATCTTCCTATTTGGAAGAATAATGATATACTCAACTAAATCAGAAATATAGACAGTTGTTGGATGAAGACTAGACCCATGTAGAGCAACTGAAATCAAGTGATAAGTGAGAAAAGGTTATTTAGGATTCAAAATATGTGAGGAACACTCAAGAAACTGATATTTTGCAGCCATGAACAGAAAACCATGAGTGTTAAAAACATCCCCAAGTGTTAGGAGCAGGTGTCTAGGCAGATGTAGAAAATCTTCATCTTTACTAGTTCTGTGAGGAGATGAGCATGTGATCAATGGTAGAGAAGTACTGGGAATGTGGAGAGCGAATTCTCGAGCTCCACAGTCTGATATATCTTCAAAAATATATATTTATTCACAAAATAAATATCAGCAACCTCATAAGAGGACACTAACACCAAATCCCCAGTAGCAATTTTGAAGAGAAATTGTGGTACTTGATTTTTCACACCAGAATTGGTGAGACCAGCTACAAGCATGACTGAAAGCTCTTGGATTTTAAAATTTGAACCAAATAATATCAGATCATAAATTAAATCATATATAAATAGGTTCACAATAGATCCAAAACTGTGAAATGAAATCAAATCCCCAGTAGCAGTTTTGTAGTAGACTTGCGGTACTTGTTTCTTCACATCGTTGATGAGAACAGCTACAAGCAGTACTGAAAGATTATGAATTTTAAATATTGAAAAAAGAAATATCATATCAGATCCAAATAATACCATGTCATATCCAATCATTTTCATATCGGATCCAAAGAAATGGTCAACCGACACTACTACATTTTGACCAAAAATCCGACGGCCGTCATGTCGAATTTTCGACACTTCCCTATCGCATGTACGACACTTTGATTTTTTGTTAAGCGTCGGAAACTTGTCGTCGGGTTTCCAACACCTAAGTAACTGTCGTTTAAGCGACACCTAAGTAACCGTCGGTTAAGCGACGGAATATCTTCGACAGTGGTGAAAGTTTTTTAAGAAAATAACCTTCATTCCGCCGGTTAAGCGACCGAAGGACCGTCAGATAAGCGACGAATATCTACAAAAGATGTCGAAAAAGCGACAGTTGAAAGTGTCGGATTTGCGACGGATATCTACAAAAGACGTCGGAAAAGCGACAGTTGAAAGCGTCGGATTTGCGACGGGTATCTACAAACGACGTCGAAAAAGCGACAGTTGAGAGCGTCGGATTTGCGACGGATATCTACAAATGACGTCGAAAAAGTGACAGTTGAAAGCGTCGCTTAAGCGACGCCTGCTGAAATTTTTATTTTTTTTAAATAGCCAGAAAGCACAATCTGGCGCTTTTTATTTGCATTGCTTAAAATTTTTTCCTTGTTGTTAGTTTCTAATCCAATACCTGTTGCGCATTTGAACCATCGGATGCCATAGATATACAATAATCCCATAACTCCACTTCTTCCTAGACTGCCTTGAGTTGCACCATGCCTTTGAGTTGCAATCTACTCTAATTCTATCCTTCTCTTTGGTTTGTCTTTTTCGATCTAACATAAGTGATCCAAAATAGCTAGGATCTTATTTGCATAAATATGAGGTGGAATGTAGATATCCTAAAAATAATCTTGTTATGGGAAAGTCAACCCCCCCAAATCATAATGAGAGGTAGGGCTCCATAGTCCTGAAAAAATAGGTGACTAATCCATGTATGAAGAGCAGTTTTAATCTCATTCCCCAACCAAATAAAATGAGTACTTATAACCTATGAGGCATACTTCCAAATATTAGTCATATAGGGGAATTTTATAAAAATGTGATTGATGTATTCTCCATCAAGTCTACAAAGAGAACACATGCCAATACCTACACCAAATGTTTTTATAAGACAATCCTAGACATGAATTTTTCCAGCCAAGGTTATCCACATGAATAGTTTGGCATTGAGTGGAAAATTGAAATGTCATATCTCCATTTTCCACCACTCTATAGAGGGGTGTTCTTCTTCTTCCCGAATGACATTATGTGTGTGTTTTAAAAAAAAAAAATACAAAATCATGTGCAATTCAGTATTGGTAACGTTGATCAAGCATAATACCTATCCAGCTTAATTAACTAGGTGCTTGTACTCAGCTTCATGATTACACTGCTGAAATGAGCAATACATATCGTTCTTTCCATAATTGAGCTTGATTGAACTCAGTTCTTAGCTGAATGCTTGTAAGTCTCCCAGCTGTATGCTTACTTATATAGTAGGAGTAAGTTAGCTTTCACTATGATATAGTTGTTATTCTACTCTATTCAACTATGTGTTTATCTGTATAAAGCTTGCATATCCATATTAACTCACATATGGTTAAAGATAATGGTAATCACTCATTCCAATCACACTCAGTACAAAACATTATGTGGTTTCACTAATGGTGCTTGTGTTTCCATAAGAGATACACGCAGGGCCATTTTTTTAACTCGTGCACTTTACTTCAAACATTTTAACACTAACACAAACTAAATTCTTTGAAGAATTCTTCAATTCAGCCAGAATAGTAGCCTATCTTCAGTGTGCTCTGATTTACAATTATCTACAAAAACATAATAGAAAAAGTAAAAAGCTTCACAAACTGATATGCCACTCTCAAACTCCATACCCATTGCCATAATCCTTTTCTTTCCTAGCATACAGCTGCCACCCAGCCTTAGGAGTGCCTCCCTTGTCTCTAAATCTCACTCTTACCTCAATACATTAGCACCTTGACACCTTAAAAAAAAATTATTGTGAAGATGACATTCCACTCACTGGGCATTCCACTAACCTACAATGCTTGATTTGCACAACTCATTAAAGTCACTACCTAAAGGGCTTTATGTTCTTTCAAACAAGTGCAGAGAGAGTTTCCGCTGCCTGTTTTTTTGTAGTTATAGTCGAGCTGCTGTTGGCCCTTGGAAATGCTTTGGCACCAAGGAGTCCAGATGTAAAATATTACAAATATACAAATACTAATTCAAATCGTAAACAGACAAGCCTTTGTTTCTCTTATCTATTTGTTGTTCTGGTATTGCTAATTCTACGGTAGATTAGGCACCATTGCACATACTTTTTATTTTCAATTTCATTTGATATTTTCTTACATTATGTATATTGTCTATGTTCCATTTACAGAGAGTTTGGCCATATTATGTATGGCTATGTTCCTTTTACAGAGATATTGTCCATATGTGACCTAGGTTCATAGAGAGGAATTTACCACCTACGCCATGACTTTACGTATTTTCCTAGCAAAGCCTTATTTTCCTAAGGAATTCCTAATTTACACTAATGGCTACCGAGCAGGTTGTGTCTGCGAATCATCTGCAGACACTGAACAATGATATTGCTTCTGCTATTATTTTACCATCATAGCAATTTCCTTGTCCAAGTCTTTTGTGTCCTCCCCTTACGACATTCCACTCACAGGATATAAATGAGATCAAAGTTGCAAAAATCCAAGGGGGTCACATGCCACATGAACAACGCTGCTCTACAAATGATAGTGTTTCTGACTCCAGTAATATTCCTTTACAAGGAGTTGTTGAAGTGCTTAGTTTTATTAAAGAGTGCATTTTTTCTCCAGATTGGCATTCTTCTATTTACAAAGAATCCTGTCACCAACTACTATGGAATGCATAAAACCGCATATTTATAATGAGAAGCACAAATACATGCCTGGAAAAGATTATTGGATGTTCTGAGTCCCGGAAATTTCCCATCCAATTAATTTCTTGTTGTAGCAGTCACTCCACATAATACTGATAATGCCCAGAATGTATATGTTGCCCAGATTAACACCAGAATACCAGTTGACTTTACAGAACACAAACTGTATAACAGGAAAACAAAGGTGGTGTGAAGAGAAAAAAATTCTCAAGAACAATGATTCATCAGTCTCACCACCCAAGCAATCAAATAGCAGTTGGATTTCAAACAACATATGTCGTAAGCATACATGACAAAAACCTGGCCCACAACTTGAAGGAAATCCTTCCTATTATAGAGATAACAGTAACTGAAGCAAGACTCATTGAAAATGTTCTGCAAGATTCATTAACCAAAAACCACTGTGATCACCGAGTCTTTGAATCACTTTCTTTGCTTCTGAATGTCGAAAGTGAGAAGAAAGAGCGAGGTGCTGCACAGAAACAGTTTAGAGTTATATCGTTGTTGTGAAACAGGCAAAACTGAAAACAGAAAATGTTCCAAAGAAGCAATACAAAATGAACATGCTCTACAACTAATCAATGACAAGGTATTCACCTTTGAGAGAGGTTCCTCCTGATAAGTGGTCTTCTCTTAACTTGAAATGTGCAGGTGGAGCTGGGGTTGAGCTTCGAAGTGATTGAACTGCAACATAACATCAAACCACCATTCAGTAGGAGAATCTGCAAATGCATCAAAATCAGATACAGCCGTGCTCTGCAAATGACAGTGTTTCTGACTCCAGTAATATTCCTTTACAAGGAGCTGTTGAAGTGCTTAGTTTTATTAAAGAGTGCATTTTTTCTCCAGATTGGCATTCTTCTATTTACAAAGAAGCCTGTCACCAACTACTATGGAATGCATAAAACCGCATATTTATAATGAGAAGCCTGTCACTCCAATTGTGCCCCTGATGAAATCAAAAAGTCCCTGAGTGCAATTCTGCAAATAATAGTCTCATAGAGCTTCATGACAGCCATGATCAGAGAATTAAGGATGCCAATGTCACAAAGTCTCTGAAACAAATAGTCCTTTGGCACAAAGACAAAAACCTTCCAAAAGTCCATTAAAATGCAACAGACTATGGAAGAGAGCTGCCTAACTTCCTCAATGATGGAATAATAACAGAATCAATAAAAATAGCAGATACAATGATCCAGAATAAAACACATCTGTCCATTCAAGATTTATGTTTGCAGAGGCCATTGATGACCCCAAAAAAATCACAATATATGTCTATGTAAGGTTTATGTTTGCAGTTGCTATTAGCTCCAACTTAAGCAGGGAAATAACAAACACATCAGTGGATAGAGCCTTATGAATACCCTGTCTATATAAGGTCATTAGCTGCTATGTTTTTCTAGAGGTCACATGCCTTCAATAATGATTGACGAACAAAGGTGAACTCAAACTTCAATACACCTATCATGTTAACGATCCCAGATAACTAGGATTACAAGTCAAACTAACTTTGTGCAAATAAAATTCAAACAACGGAA
>LPNX010496777.1:317078-349822 GCA_001517045.1 Pseudotsuga menziesii | reverse complement strand
TTTACATTGGCATCTCTCACATAGCGATTATCAACAAATGTATATCATGTGAAAATAACTTGCCGTCGCTTAACCGACGGTTCCTCCGTCGCTTAAGCGACGTTTACTATCCATAGTCCACTACAATGAAAAAATAACATTGTTTTATCATGTGATATAAATAACGCGCCGTCGGTTTAGCGACGGTTATGAGAATATCCGTCGCTTAACCGACGTGTGTGGCCACATTTTAAAAAAAAATATGTATCCTTGTGATTTTTGGTAAGCTTAAACAGAGAAATCCACGCGCCGTCGGAATTTTCCGTTGGATTTTGGATCAAAATGTAGTAGTGCGAGACGATGGATGCACAGCTTTCTTCTTCTTCAAAATTCTGAATTTTGGTGCATGCAATCCTGCAGGATTTTGCTGGAAGATCTAGATCAAGGGGAGAGAATAGATCACTCTGGTAATATGATATTTCTTCCAAAATATCCAAGGTATTGCATATTTTCACACCAAAAGAAACATTAGAGAGAGAGAAATCAAATTCCTCTTCACTTTTGGAAGCAATTACTGGAAAATTTTGCACATAATTCAAAGGAAAATCACCAGTGAATGTTTGCATGGAAGTGCAGCAGTATATTTCTTCAATATAAGAGATTCAAATGTCTTCTTATATTTCATCCATATGAGGAGATGAGATATCAAATATCTCATAAACTTCCGGAGCATCAGGAGAACGAGTCACTGCAAGGACATTGTCTTCAATTTGAATTGACTATGTAGAAGCTTCTGCTTCTTCTTCATCTTGAACAAATTCATCAGAGAGAGTGGAGGCCAAGATTTTTGGATTTAGAATTCTTACGTTACTGTATATTCTCTCCAAAGTGATATTATGATCCTCATCAATCATTCCAAAGGTTCTGTCTAATGTTGTCTAGAGATCCTTTGGGTATTCAGCATATATTTTGAGGTAGCGCATGCTAGGAGAAAGGGCCATACACATTGTTCCAAAAGATGCATCACATTCATTTAGCCAGTCATTCTCACTCTCAAAGGACTCTTCACCAAGTCCAATAGATACCTCATACAGATCTTGTCTCTTCAGAGATGCAATCATCTTCATCTTCCATTCTGAATAGTTTGAGAATAGGGTGAGAAGAGGAACTGATGAATCCATTTGAATTTGTACCTACAAAAACACAAAAGAGGCACCGTAAGGTTGATAGCCTGCACATTTCAGGTTTTCATCACACCCAGCATAGTTGATCAAGCTTGATCAACAATTCCTTAACATGGGGTATTAAGTGGTAAACCTTCTGCTTCTGGTGCAGAGTTGGAAGGAGCAATTTTGCTCAAAAATGATCCAGTAGGAGATTTGAGGAGGAGAAGTGCCTTGTTCTTTGAGGTTCTAATACCATATTAAATTGAGCACATAGATCTATGTACAAACACACAATTCACAAGATATATCACACAATTTACTCAGTTATTGAAGAATGAAACAGTGCAAAAATGGCTTGCAGGTGTGAATGCTTTTCATTAATCAAAGAGTAATTAGATAATAATTACAATGAAGTACAATGGATAAATAGCCACAATCAATTCGAATCCACATGAGGAAATTCAAATTGATTAGACTCTACTTGACTGTAGGTAACTAGGATCTTGTCTAAATCATTACTGAAGGACTCAATAGTTAACTGACCTTGTCTAAACCATTATCGGAGTTCATCGGAGTTCTAAAACACAACTCAAGTGACTAATTTAGTGTTGACTGAGGCTAACTGACTTTTTTAGGTGAGAAATGTGCCTCTCCTGCATGCAGCCATGCAAACCTAGCACTAACTGAATATAGAGGACTAGAACTAAATGTAACTAACTCCTAACTTAGCTTGACTAGTCACTAACTGAACTCAACTAATGAAGGTTGGTATTGGCACTCCCACTGGCTCCTAAATTGTATGGATTGATCTAGGAGGCTCCTAAAACGATGCATGCAAGTGCAATCAGTGGCAGTAGCGTCAATTAGTGTTCCCCACACTTAGTAACTGGAATATGTGCCCCAATTAGACTAAAAATAGACTAGATGGACTCTTGATTTAGACATATGACCAAATTGGATAAGGGAGGATTAATAATCCTAACATAGACAAGCTCTTCTTCAAAGAGGTATAGGAGACTAGTTGCGCTCCTCAACTCTGTAGAACTTCATCAACCTTGTTGCTTTGATACCATGTAGGAATTGCAAGGTTGTGCTCCTTGTAGCTATGATACCATGTATAAATAATAGCTTCAATTCTATGAGAAAATATGTTAATAAGAAGAACTATAAATAGATCTTGCTACTAAGAATTCTCATAATCATACACAGGAAAAACTAGAGAGAAGAAAAGAGACTAAATCACATGAATGAAGAGATGAATATTGGTGTGTATCCTTCCATTGAATAATGATGAATAATAGTGTACATAAATAGTACATCCCTCATAGAAAAATCGAGTTGTATGGAGACAACTCATAAAGCTCAAAAAGGTTGACTTACCAAAATATGATAAACCCCCATAGGTGGCTAAAGCACTTCCCAAATAAGTCAAGGACCTCATGAATTAGAAAAATCATGAGTGATTTGTCAAGAGTGATGGAAAAACATGCTAATCCTAGAAAATGGATATAAATTCATAAAGGATGGGTTGGAAACAAAAGAACCCAATTTCCTAGTTAATTAGCTTTACCTTATCCACATAAAAGCAGGATAAAGCAAAATCTACAGTAAAGTGTAGTTACCAATTCTAGATGTCCATAAAGTGGTCAAGATCAACCCAAAATCAGAAATAAATTCCTGGGGTATAGATGGCATGTGTTAACTTTAAGGTGCAAGTGGATTCCAACTAATTAAGCTAGTGGGTAGATAATTAATCAAATAATTATTAATTATTTTATCCTAAGTATTGGGTGGGTTTAATATAATCCACATTGCGAGTAAAAATACTTATGAAATATGGTTTCTATTTTCTCCGTGTTAAATTGTCCCATCATCTAACTCTAATGTGTCTCACAAATTCACTTCTCATACTCACTTGAAGGAACATAAAGATGGCATAGATATCATAGAAGTGCATATTAGAGGTGAAATTCCAAAACTTGTTCACTTGCATTCAATTTCTAGTATGTAGCAATGAAGTGAAGGTCGGTGTCATACAAATGGGGCCACCTAGAGGTCTCATTCCCATATTATTTAAGAACTATGGTTAGTGTTCGAGAACAAGATCACAGAATAATATCTTAAAGCAAGATGCAAAAATAAAACACATAAACACAATATAAGAGAGACACCAATATAATGTGGCTCACCCAAGATGGGTTACATCCACACAAAAATAGACAATCATTTCTATTAAATTGTCCAACAAAATGAAGGGATATAACAGGAAGCACATTTGCTGCAAATTCCTCTCCGCTCTCTGTCTCAGCCTTGTCTTTCACAATACAATACACAACTATAATACAATTCCTCATACAAAAGAGGTTTTCCTTTTAGGGATAAAATCCCTAACATAATTTTTACTATCATATAGATCTAATGAACGACTCAAATTGAATACAAAATTATAAGATTTTACAAGGCAATTTTCACCACATTTCGATGGTTGAAAAACGTACAAAATCACACCCCCCTTATGTTCGTCGTCCAAGAGTTCAAACACTGATGAAATAATAATCAGGATCCACACCCAATATTTAGGCCCATAACCAAAGGTTGACTGAGGAATTCTACAACTCATTTTGTGTTTCCCTTCTTATACTTAATGTTTAATTGGAATTGTCATAAGCACATGGACCACTTTTTATCGTGGCCTTTTGTAAATTTCCTTGTGTCTGCATGAATTGTGAGGGCTTGTGATTAGTGTGGATGAGTGTTTCCTTTCACAAAATATAATGATTCCACTGTTGGAAATATTTGACAACGGAGTACATCTCCTTGTCATAGGTGGAATATAAATGAACAACATCAAAGAGTTCCTCACTATGATAGGCCACCAGATGTCAATGTTGAGTGAGGAATTCCCTGATAGTATATTTTAAGGCATTTGTCTCAATCTTTAAAGGTCGTTGTGGGTCTAGAACAATGAGGATTAGTGTTAAGAAGAGATGTTATCCTTAAATGTTTTTAGTTGTGATGTAGCCCTAGAGAACTTAGATTTGGATACACCCTTGGTAGCTTGGATTAAGGGCCAAGTAATATGAGAGAACCCCAACACAAACCTACACTACAATTTGGCGAGACCAAAAAATATGTGGAGCTCTATTAGAGTTGTTAGGGTAGGAAAAATGAACTGGATCTTAGTTATTTCCACATGCACCCCATGGTCATCCATCATGTATACCATATATTGGATTCTCTTCATGTCAAATGAACATTTCTCCATATTGGTGTATTTTTTCAAGGTGCTAAGGATCCATTGAATGTGCTACAAATGTTTTTCCTAAGTTCAATTGAAGATGAGGATGATGTCATCCAAATATATGACCAAATAATATTTTGTGAACGACCACAAGATATCATACATGATGCTTATGAATGTTGTTGGAACATTATTCAAGCCAAAAGGCAGGACCAACCACTCAAAAATACCTTATTTATACTTTAGGATTGTGTAACGTCCTCGACCCTCTGACCGGCGAAGAGGACACTACCATACCATTAACTATCTGGGAAACTAGCCCCATGAGCATGTACATACATAAAAAAAATTTAAATTCTTTGAAGTAAAACATCCATACATTGTTACCATACAGCAGAAGCAAAACCATACATTCAAGCATTTAGCATGTTCATCATTTGCATTAAACAAAATACAATTTGCAGAGATGAGATAGTCAAGAATACTTATCTTATGAAGAACTTGTCCCGCAACCAGCTACGTTGCTGCAACGTTCCACCCAACCATAGGCCAGTGTGCTCTTTCTTCTCTTAGCAACACTTCCACCCCCGAGTTGGGCATGATTCCCCAAGGAATAAGGAACTAAGTAGGATCACACAGCCAAATATACACAAATCAGCCAACCCAACACAGTTGGGTTTATCAGGCCATCAAGGAGCTGGGAAAAGCTGAATGCTAAGCTGGTGGGCTCATTGAAGAGCTAAGGACACCTACACCAGAGCTAGCCTAACTTCTAGGACACCCACACACATCCAACACAAGGAATCAGTCCCTTCTCTGCTACATAGTCCCTCAGGCCCTTACTTCCCTTCCAATGCTATTTAGGGGTTGTGGAGAAGAAAGCCAGCCCTCTAGCTCTGTCTATGTGTCTCCCAAACATACCAGATTTATCAAGCATACCAAGGCTACATTCCCACTCCAACATAGTCCAAAGACCAACCACTACATACACACAGCAAAACAAGCGATTCACAGCTCTAGGGAAGAAAAACAAATACCACAGAACAACCGAGGTGACAATTTAGGTAATACACGGCCCTTACTGGGAAATTCAATTCATGAGTCATTCTTGGCCCTATCATGGCCAAAATGACTCAATAATAATCCACAGCAACCAAATTCATAAATTAACCCACAGCAAACCAAAATCGTGGGGCAACCAACGGCAATCAGTCTCTCAGCTGCGTGAGTAAAATGCCAAGAATGTGTGTGAGGAGAAGAACGAATGTCTCTGCATGAGGATGGGAAAGAATCTCTCCCTTCCATAATTGAGTCCACGTGGGGGTGAAAGAGACTGTTGGTGGAGTGTGTGTGTGGGCAAGGACTGACAGTCCTGCCACACACCACTACCCAGCAATAATTGCCCAACTAACAACAGGGGGTTTTAATGTGGTAGTTGACTCAGTGAGACAAGGAAAGGTGAGTAAGACAAAAAGGTGGGTGACAGCTAAATGGGTTTAACAGCTGACACTTGGCTTTTCCCCATTGGCACAAAGTTTAATAATTCCCCCTCCCTATCCTTAGGAAAAATCATGCCCTTTTCATTATGGTTGCATTGACATAGCTGGTTGGGGTTCATTTTAATTAAAATGCATAATTACATGATGCCAGAATTATAATGTGTTGGATATCACGATATACCATTGGAAACGATGTCAATCGCTGGAACATTAAACGCTAAATCGATGGTGGGGTTTTTTCCTTTAGCTCCACACCACGATTAATTACAATATATACATCATATACATTTAATGCAAATGGGGTCAAAACCGGGGTGTTACAAATTGTCTTCCATACATTGGTTTTCTCAATCAAGTGAATCAATGAAGATGGTTAACACAATTTGGCCAAAAGTGATAGTGAAAAATTGAATTTTTACTCATTTATTAAATCAAAGATCTCAAATTCATATATGCTTTATGAATTCTGACACGCAACAAAAAAACAAATTATAGGAAATTATGTTGTCTTTCCACCTTTATTTTTTTAATAATATTATTATTTAATATGTCAAAATTACATTTAATTATATGTTTGTTCTTGTAAATTTCAAGAAAAGTTAACAAGTGTCTTGTGTGCACGTAAAATAATTTAGCAATATGTGTGTGTGTGTGTGTGTGTGAACATAAGCTGCACAAAATGCACCAATAAGGATAGTTTTTAAATTTAATTTTTTATCAATTTTTGAAACTGACCATTAAAAATTTTAATTGCATTTTGTACATATTTGTGTGCATGTAAAAAAAATTGTTGGCTACAAAAAGAGAAAAACAAAAAATACCCTTTTGAAGACGAAACGTTGATGCGGGGCATTTTTTTTTTTTTGTGTACTTTTTATGTTGTTTATTTTTCTTTGCGTTGATTTGAAGTTGTGGAAATGGTTTAAAGAAAATAAAAATGAATTATAATATGAACTCAAAAATTCATAAATTATATGCCAATGGATAGTCATTCATTGATGAATCCATCACTATGAAGTCTGCCACCTAAGTTGCATATGAGGACAGGGTTTAGGCCAGGCAAAGATGCTAGTAAAATTAAATTTACTAAAATGGGGACTAATATATTGTTTTTAAATCCCTCAATCAATCTATTATCTCAACCGAGGTTTTAAAACCCTCAATTGAGCTTTTACGTGCATTTTTAAATACCTCAATCAAGGTTTTATGTGTGGCAAATGCTCGACTGAGCTTCTAAGAAATTCGACTAATAAAACATTTTAAGTGCCCATATTTGTGTTTGAAGGCGACTACTCAAAAAAAAACTACCCCAGGAGAATCCCTTTCTCTAACTTCATTGGGTAAAGTGTGCTACCCCATTCATTGGTATGAGGATCGTCCCCACTCTAGTGTTGAATCCTTAAGAAATGGATTCCTACCAAGTAGGTATTCTTATTTTTTCCCACATGGAATATATTCCAAGTATTAATTATTTGGGTGCCCTTTTTTTCAACGAAAATGGTTGAGATTCTATTTATAAAAGGCTAAATAAAATTAGCAGAATAATACTAGATTCCTCAAAAAGGATTCATAGGTTCTTGGAAATTATCTTGAAAATAAATGTTCTTATTTATAGTCATCCACTAAGGAGCAAAATTATGGAAAAAAAAATCCCCTAAGTTGTTATAGATTTTACAAACTGTCCAACAAGTAGCCTACAAAAAAGTTCATAAAATGATAGATTAAAGGTTAGTATCAATGTCTGAAACCTCAACATTATAAGAGTCTTCTTCTTCATCTTCTGAATTGTTCTCAAAATCTTCATCTTCTGCATCTTCTTCTTGGTTTATAGAATCATAATCATGATTCTCATCCATAGAATCCTCAATGATCCTTGTCTTGGGAATCCCTAGAGTCTTCCTCTGTTCCTCACTGTCTATAGATTGGTTAACTTGACTATCCTCAGTATTTATATCTCTCCTCTCTAACCCATAGATAATTACATGAACCCATTGCAAAACAGAGAGCCCGTTATTATTCTTATATTTTGATCTTTCGTCAATCTTGGAATTTTTTCACCGCAATAAGATCCTCATGCTTGGTTAAAGTCTTCGAAATTTCTTGTACTGTCATATCACAAGCACGAATGGTCCCTTTGACATCAACAAGACAAGATTCCATGCCATAAGTAAGGCTTGAAATTTGCTTAGAGGTTTCTTTTATTTGATCCAGATGACCATCCCAAACATGTGCATGAGCAGTTAACTGATGAACAATAGCTATTAATTCTTCCATTTGATCTTTCATCCACCTTAGTTAGCGACGGATATCATGAATATCAGATTGATCATCACTAATTCTCTCCATGAGATCCTTTATCTTTTTTTCAAAATCCATTATAGCACTGCATTCCCAAACCCCTTCAATACTCTCAATTCTTATACAAACTCAACCACTAGAGTTTCCAAATAGAAAATTCAAAGTGTAATCACCACTACCAAGATCAACAGAATGCTCTTCCCATCCCCAATTCTCCCCTGAATGATTAGGGTTTCTAGAAGCCCGATGGAAGAACAAAATGGGTGCTTCTTCCCAACCACTAGAAAAAATCGAAGGAAAGAGAAATCTCCACTCAACCCATCTAGAGGGACGAATCCCCAAAACAAAAATAAATATTATTCTTTCCTCTAAGACCAAATATCCCAAACCTTCCAAACAAAATGAAGACCAAAACTTGGTCAATTTGGACAGAAAATTACATAAAATACAAAATCCTCACTAGAAACAATTGCTAGTTCAGGAATATTATCTCCTCGTGCATAGGAGAGGGAATGAAATATCACTGTATTCCACAACACCATTCAAGAGATGAAATCCTCACAAGTTCTACTACCTCTTACATGGTGAACACAGCAACAGATCCCACTGCAACTCATAGAGTGTTGAAGTTGATATTCTTAAATGTACAGCATCACGAGTCATTCTCCAGGAGACTTTTGGTGTATCAAGTTCAGAACTTATGTTGTATTAAGTTTAAAAAGTTATGTTGCATTAAGTTAAGAGACTTGTGTTGTATCAAGTCTGGAACTTATGTTGTATTAAATTTAGAAATCTTGTGTTGTATCAATTCCGATTCATGAGATATGCATGTACTATGATCTTGTGTTGTATCAAGGTGAAAACCTTGTGTTTTATCAGGGTCGAAATCTTGTGGTGTGTCAATATTGGAGTCTTGTGTTGTATCAATATTAGTCTTATGTTGTATCAAGGCCATATAGCTTGTGTTGTATAAAGCTGTGACTTGTGTTGTATCAAGTCATGAGAATATACTATGTGATGTATGGCTAGTCATGGTCACTAGGTGCTATAAGTCTCCTTTAGGGATTAGCTACCCCTAGATTGATTTATTGTATCATATGATTATATGACCTAGGGTAATACATATGATCATAGGTTTGGAACAATTATTCTAAGTGTGATATGATAAAGATGATTAATTAATTAAGCACAAATGGACCATGAAGAAATTAATTAATGATAAATGAGATGAGCACAAATATAGAGTAAGTATTTGAATTACCCATGTCATAGCTCTAGTGAACTCGAATTACAAAGACATCAATTAAGTCTAAGTTGTGGAAAACAATTTTCAGTTAATTAAGGAATCTACTCCTTGATTTATGCAAAGTGCTTGTTTGTGGATGACACTGATTGTGAAGCACTAAAGGAATTCAGTTAAAGCTCCTAATTAATGGTCAAGCAGTTAGTTTATGATTGATTTCAGTTCAATTAGTTCATTTTAGTTCAATTCAGTTCAGTTCAATTCAGTTAAATTCAGTTTAGTTCAGTTCAATTAGCTCACATTCAGTTAAAGGCAGTTAAAACTCATTGAATTAATGGAGGGCACATATCTTCTGCATGAGTGATATTTTCGAGGTGACAACTTGGCACCAATTCAAGGAAGGCACAATAGGTAATGTGTGGATAGTGCACATTGTTCCCATGGTGTTCACAATGCCCAAAAGACATGCAACCATTAGCTACCTCTCAGTGTATGACTAAATAAGCTTGTTATTAGAGTGTTATGCATTTGGAAAGGATGAGATAGTATTCTGAGTGATCTCTATTCTTTAATGTTGCTTTGATATCTCTTATCAGGAAATCTCTAAGTGTTGTAAAATCATTCTCTGCTATTATCTATCATACACAAAGGATTGTTGGGTTTTTCATCCTCCGAATTTTGATGGTTTTCCCAAGGTACATCTTGTTTCTTATGGATTGAATAATTTGTGTGTTTGAATTGTTTAAGAGATATGCATGCACTGGATTTGTTTATCAAAAGTTTTAAAGTTTAAGTATATTCAATTTTTGCTCAAACTTTAAAATGGCATCAGAGCAATGGCGTGTAAGAGCTTAGTTTTGTTAAGACATTCTAAAGATACGAAGATATTGAAGCTTTGAGAAAAGATCTTGAAGCAATGGAATCAATAGACGTCCGACCAGAAGACCGACTCCAAGGCACCTCAAACATCAACACATGGAAGGTGAGGGAAATTAACATTCTTAAAACGCATGATGTTGATTCCTTTGTGACCAGCATGATTGAAGAGCCTAATACAAATGCGGGAATAACCAATTACAATAAGAATTAAGAAAAGTAAAAGAGGATCATATATGACTCCATGAAAGACAAACTCATGGCAGTGAACACACCATTGAAAACGGTAAAGGATTCTTTTGACACACTCATAGATATTTATGAAAAGAAGGTCCCTACTCAAAAGAGGGATTTGAAGAACAATTTGTGCAACACGAATATGGAAAGAGATGAGACCATAGCTCCCTTCTTCATAAATATTTCACATGTGAAGGATCAACTTGCAAGCATCGGTGTGGAGACGGATGATGATGACCTTCTTCAAACCGCCATTGATGGACTCCCCTCCTCATGGGAGACCTTTATTGTTGCGGTAACTGGAAGAGAATAAAATCACAACTTCTAAATAATTTGGCATGATTGTATTCAAGAAGAAGAGTCCATCCAGAACAAATTTGTGAGGACTAAGGAGGATAATCTTTCCCTCACAGCAAGAACCAAGAAAGGTAGGAAACCATTCACTCCCAAGAAGTCCTTTCATGCAAAGAAGAAAGAGATCAATAAAGGTTTTGAAAAATCAAATATTATATGCTTTTATTGTCAAAATCTAGGACAATTTGTATGGGAATTCCATGCAAGGAAAATAAAAGAATGAATATTGCATGCTTCCGCAGTTGTAGAAGAAACTTCCAAAGAAGATGCACCCAAAGAGAAAGAGACAAGGATGAAGTATTACCTCATCTCTAATTTGTTCTGATATCTTATCATAGGATAAGATACGTGGATGATTGAAAATGGTGCTTCAAATAACATGTCAGGATACAAGGGCACAATCTCCAACCTAAAAGAGAAACAGTTTTCATGCATGGTAGAAGTGGGAAACAATTCCACATACTCGATCGAAGGAGTTGGATCCACATCCTTCCAATGGATTTCAAGAGACACACTATATGTAGAGGACATTTTTTATGTCATTGTATTGAATAAGAACCTAATCTCTATCTTTTTCCTTGAAGATAAAGGATTCTGAGCCATATTCATGAAGAATCAAGCATACTTGTGATCGAAGAACCAGAACATTGATATTGCTAATGCTCTAGTAGAGTTAGAGAAGGATGAAGTTACAAGGTCCTGGGAAAGTATATATATTTCAGCCATGGTACATCATACTATTATCCCATGCAAATTGTAGCATAGGATTCTTGGACACCTTCACTTCAGAGCACTACATGGTTTGCAGTGAATGGTGAAAGGTATGCCTAGTTTTGATTTTGTGCATGATATTATTTGTCGAGGTTGTGCTTTAGGAAATAATATTAAAAAGAAGTTTCCTATAAGCCATACTATATATATAGGCATATTAGATTTATTGCACTCATATGTGTGTGCACCCATGTATTTACTATGTTTTATTCATTAATTATTTCTCCCATAAGGCCTGGATTTACTTCATGAAATCCAAGAGTGACACCTTCAGTAAATTCCAAGAATATAGAGCCTTAGTTGAGTATCATACAAGTAGGCATATTTGTTCCTTAAGGTATGATAATGGTGGAGAATTTGAATCAAATGTTTTTAATGAGTTTTGTAGTGATGCATGGATGTGTAGACAATTAACAATTCCTTACAACCCACAACAAAATGGGGTTGCAGACAGAAATCATAGAACCATTTGTGAGGATACAAAATCCATGTTACATGATTACAATCTTTCTGCTTATTTGTGGGAATAAGCTACTAGTATAGCAGTGTACATACATAACAGAAGTATGCATGCAGTGTTGATGTTTTTGTAACTTTGGAATGTATTCACTTGTATATTTCTTATTGTATTTCATTATACCCCGACATAGATGTATATTCCTCCGATTGGGAGATTCATTAATATAATAAATTCATGTAAATTCATTGACGTTAACCCTCCATTGTAAGTCAGGGAAATAGTCCCCATAATTGAGTTGAGGTTAACCCTCTGTTGTAAGTCAGGGCAATAGTCCCCACAGTTCAGGGGTATTAGGGTTATCAGAATCTCCTAGTGAGCTCAGCCCTGTAAGAGTAAAATTTCAAGTGGAAATTAAGTATAAATAGAGAGTGAGACTCTCTATTTGGAACACACACTCACTCAACAGCAGTGCATGAGTGAGAGAAGAGGAGCTCACACAAATGAGAGAGAGAACAATTGTCGGAGATCATCTTTGTATCTTTGGGTCTTGCTTTTGCTTTTGGTGCTCATTCTATCTCTAAGGAATTTTCAAGGTTTTCTCCTTTATGGTTTCCTCGAGGAAAATTAGTTGTGTCTCGTGTCTCTTGTGATTATTGATGTGCATGTTATTCTCTTAGATAAGATCCTAGATCATATTGATTAAATGATAAAAATATAACATGGTATCAGAGCTAACTTGAGAAGAAGACATTGTGCAGCAGCAGAAGCTAGGGCTTCTTACCTTTTGGGTCTCTATCCATAGATCATTAGCACAAGGATTCTAGGCTAACTCTCCATTGAAGGGCGCATCTTTTTGTCGAAGCAGAATTTGATTACGAGCATTTTCATTTTTTGGCATGTCACTACTGCAGGAAATTAGGGCTTTTCACAAAAGAGGAGTTTTTTAGTGAGCCTAGCATGGGATTTCTCTCCTCCTCAAAATATAAATTTAGAGACCAAGATCAAAAATTTTGGTTGGGTAAAACTCTGAGAAATTCAAACCCTAATTTGACCCCGGACCAGAAAACCCTAAAAGACTAAACCTAGTGATTTTGGTGCATTCACTATATCTAGAGATTGAAGAAGGATCAGGAGCCAAAAATTTTACAGGTTGAATATAAATTCCTGACGTGCCCTATGTAAAAAATTTAGCCTCACATTCGCTATATTTTGGGAGATATGATTCCTCCAAATTAGGGTTCTAGCCTCTCCCTGGATTCATACCTAAATAGGACACTTAGGGAAAATTGCTATATATCAGGCTAAGAAGGTCAACATGAAATTTAGAAAGATGTTATAGATAGGGAATGGATTGTACTTTCTATGGTAAAATTTTAAGACCCCTAAGGTGAAACAGTGACACGTGGAAGTCTATACAAGTTCGCTATGTTGAACATTCATGAAACAAGTCACCTTGGGAAAATTCTCATAAGTCCCAATTGGTGAAACATATTCTACTCAAACCTATGGTGTTGGAAATAGGAAAGATGAGGATATCTCAGTATGAAATCTCAAACACAGAGGATCACTACTTTCGAAGACACCGCAAAAACAATATCAGACATTTCTGCAGAAGAAATTGGAAAACTAGGGAAACCTATTCTAGGAGCTTCCCTCCACTATTTTCAGAAAAGGAGTACATTGGACAGATCACCTTGAAGAGGCCCATATTTCTATCCAACCATAAGTTTTAAATTCTAAGTTTTGAAAATTAGGGTTTCTCTGACGAGTCCTAGATCTATCAGCTCTGAAACTAGGATGGACACCTCAAATTGGCAAGATCTAAATTTTTTCTATTTACATTTTAGGTTCTCATTTCAAGATGACTAATCACACCAGCTTGATGAAAATCTTGGTGAAGCTGACAACTTCTAAGAATGGAAATATAGGATCTCACTAGTTCTTGAAGAAAATGAATTGGACACCTAAATAAGTGGATAGGTTCCAGTTCCGGAGGGAGATAAGGCTAAAGCCTTACACAAGAAGAACTTGGTCAATGTCAAGAGGGTTATTGCTGATTCTATCACCTTATACCACAAGTGTCTTCCCTAAATACAGCTAAAGATATTTTTGATTCCCTAACCAAGCTATTTGAAGGGAAGAATATAAATCGGAATAAGTATAGGAACTCTATGATCCTTGAATAAATTGACTTAGATCAATGTTTCAGTAAAGAAGTTATAAGAGCCAAAAGGAGATGAGGCTAAGGCTAGAGCCAAGAGGATCATCACAGATTCTATTAAATATCATCTCATTCCTCATGTGTCATCCTTGAATACACCAAAAGGAAGTGTTCGATGCTATGACGAAACAATCGAAGAAGAATAAGATATTGTTATAACCACCTTGAATGGCCTCCCAGGATCATGGGATTCATTCATTCAAGGAATGTGTGCTAGAAGGAAGTGATTACCTTCAGCAGACTCTAGGAAGAGTGCACACAAGAAGAATATTGACTCATTATAAGAGAAGAGAAAATGGGAGCAACTGAATATCAATCTCTCACGATCCAAAGAAGATCCCTCAAGCAATAAGTAATATGAAGGAATCAACTCTTGAAGAACCTCTTATCCATATTAGCATTTGGATAATAAATTATGTTGTTATGAATGAATAATATGATGAAGTTGAAGGCTCAAGGAGTCTACCCATGAAATGAATAAAGATAAGTATTCAATTGTCATTTCATGATATTATTCGGTTATGCATTTGTTTATATTCAGTTGATGTGTTATGCATGATAGAATGTTTGCATTAATGATAGTATACTACTAATATGCATGTTATGGGTAAGTAGCCCATGGTGCTATACAACTCTCCATTGCTACTTATCTAGAATGAAACCTCTTTGCTGACATATTGGATTAGTGCACAATCTCAATGATGTCATGGTAGAGATGGAAGGCATCTAGAAAGCTTCCAAGAGATATGGATGAATGTTGTATTGGCTAAAATAGTTGCATAATTATATATTTATGCATAAGAATTTGCCATTATGAATATTCCTTATGAAATGTTTATAACCATACAACTAATGCATTTGACTTGTAGGAAATATCACGCACAATCGCCTACAAGAAAAGAAGGATGAGACTTGTTCCAAAGAACAAGTGATGACAGTTGAAGATTCACTCTAATAATCCAAAATGAAGAATGATGACTAGAATGCGATGTTGAAGACCTAAAGGGAATTCTATAGTATCTTCCATATGGATATACAAGATCCAACATGCAGTAGATGGCAACATCATTGGATACAAGGCAATATTCGTAGCACGAGGCTTCTCGCAGAAAGAAGGCATATACTACAAAGAGACATTTGCAGCCACTAGAAGTCGACACGCATGACAGTCAGACTCATGTGTGCAAAGAAAGAAATAATTCCTTGTATGAGCTCAAAAGGAACATGTGGGATAACAAATACATTAGGATATTGAATATCACCTAGAGTGATGAATATCTTAACCTTTCCTACAAGGTTGAAGATGAAAGCCTATAAAGGATGACAAGCTCACATATAGGTGCGAGAAGAACTTTTGAAAAGGTTCAAGATAGAGGATATTGGTATCCAATGACCCTAGATGGACACATAGAATATTAGTATCAGAGGAATATACGTATCCCTCCATTACAGAATGTTTCAATACATAGAGTATGAAAGACAGAGGGAGTATGATGCTCCGCTTCAGAGGAAGTGACTGCAAAATATCCTGATGTTAGACATGATACAACGGGATGGAAATCTTACTAGTGGCTCTAGGATTTACTGAGAGTAAATAGGATTCTAACCTTTAATTCAAGGTTGAAGGTGGAATACCAATGATTCTCTTGTCATATGATGATGACTTGTTCCTCACAGGAAAAGAGACACTCATTAAAATTGCAAGAAGGAGACTTTCTGCCAAGTTTGAGATGAAATACTTAGGTATGATGCACTACTTTCTAGGCATTGAGGTGTGGTAGAATGCGGATGGAATCTCCCTTGGACAAGGGAAGTATGCAGTAGAGATCCTGAAGAGGTTTAGGATGATGGATTGCAAGTCCATGACCACACCTACGGAATCGAACCTGAAGCTATTGAGTAATGCTTCATCAGAATCGGTTGATGCTATGATGTATCGTCAGATGATTGGATCATTGATGTACCTGACAAATACAAGACCAGGTATTTTCTTTTTTGTGAACACATTGAGCCAATTTCTGACAGATCCAAGACATGTTCACCTAATTACTGCAAAGCATATTCTGAGGTACCTGAAGGGTACAGTTAACTATGGGCTCAATTATGAAGTGAATCAGAAGATTAACTTGGATGGTTATGTTGATTCGGATTGGGCAGGAAGTGTCATTGATAGGAAGAGCACTTTGGGGTGTTTCTTCAGTATGGGATGAGGTTTGATCTCTTGGTTTAGCAGGAATAAATCCTGCATGGCACTGAGTACAGCCGAAGCACAAGAGGAGCAGTGAAGCTCTAGTATGTGATCCAAATCGAGATCTCTCGAAATAGGGAGTGATGATTTCTAGCATAGCTGGTGAGGTAGGTTGTCTGAGCATAAAATCCTAGAGAAGCTCGTAGGTTTCTCAAACATAAATAGTCCTCCAGGTTGTCCTCGAATGTAATCAATCATAGAGAAGCTCGCAAGTTATCCTTGGACGTAATCATCCTTAATATGATTCTATGCTAGAAATGGACAGAGTCAAGTTTGAGTACTTCATAGACAATCTTGGTGTTCATCAGATCGAGGTTACTTCCAAGGGGAAGTGATGAGTCTATGAGGACTTTCTGACATGGTGGTAGGTTGCACCTACCATGTTTAGATGTAAGTGTTGGAGCCTTTTTGACATGGTGGAAGGGTTCACCTCCCATGGTCAGATGTAAGTGTTGGTCCTTTCTGACATGGTGGCAGGTTTCACCTCCCATGGTCAGATGTAAGTGTTGGGGGCCATTCTAACATGGTGGCAAGTTGCACCTTCCATGGTCAAATGTAAGTGTTGGATCATTTCTGACATGGTGGCAGCTTGGTCCTCCCATGGTTAGATATAAGTGATGTTCCTTTCTGACATGGTGGCATTTTGGTCCTCCCATGGTCAAATGTAACTGCAGAGCCTTTCCACGGATGGTAGTAGGTGTGTCCTGCCATTCCGGAAGATGTAAGTGCAGATCCTTTCCCGGATGGTAGTAGGCGTATCCTACCATGCCGGTGGATATAAGCATTGAAGAAGATGAAGACCTGCATGGAGGCTAGGCATACAACCAACATGAAAAAGGGTTGGCTCTATAGAAATTCCTATGATGAGTAGAATTGAGAGATATCACCATTTGCTCGAGATAGTGGGAGCAGTTATGATGATGATGATCTAGTGATGATATAGCTTTGATGATGATCCACTGATGAAGACTTGTGCTGATGAACTATGTAAAGATAATACATTCCTAGTTAAGAGGAAGTGTTGATGTATTTGTAACTTCGGAATGTATTCACTTGTATATTTCTTATTGTATTTCATTATACCCCGATGGAGATGTTTGTTCCTCCGATCGGGAGAGTTGTTAATATAATAAATTCATTTAAAGTCATTGAGGTTAACCCTCCATTGTAATTCAGGGAAATATTCCCCACAATTGAGATGAGTTTAACCCTATGTTTTAATTCGGGGCAATAGTCCCCACAGTTGAGGGGTATTAGGGTTATTAGACTCTCCTAGTGAGGTCGGCCCTGTAAGAGTAAAAGTCAAGTGGAAAACAAGTATAAATAGAGAGTGAGACTCTCTATTTGGAACAGACACTCACTCAACAGTAGCACATGAGTGAGATAAGAGGAGCTCGCACAAGTGAGAGAGAGAATAGCTGTCGGAGATCATCTTTGTATCTTTGGGTTTTAATTTTGATTTTGGTGCTCATTCTATCTCTGAGGAAGTTGTAGTTTTTTATCCTTTATGGTTTCCCCGAGGAAAATTCTTGTTGTCTCTTGTCTCTTGTAATTATTGTTGTGCATGTTATTCTCTCAGATAAGATCCTAGATCATATTGATTAAATGATAAAAATCTAACATGCAGTTCTTGATGAGAAAATTCCTGAAGAGGTTTTCATTGGTAAGAAGACAGACATATCACATCCTTGAATTTTTGGATGTCCTATCTATATTCACAAACCAAAAGAAAAGAGAACCAAGATGGAACGTTCTGAAAAGAAGGGAAATTTTTTTGGCTACATTGAGTCCTCCAAGGTATTTAGAATATATGTATCTGCTGAGAGACATGTTGAGGTTACTAGGGATGTGATTTTCCATGAGGAGGAAGCATTCAAGCGGTCAAAAGAGCTTGAATACGATCCAAAGAAAAAGGAGGTTGAGGCTACTATGTCAGAGGATCATGATGATGATTCTTTCCCTTCTGATGTTTAGAGGGAGAATCCATCAGAGCATGCAGAGATACCTTTGATGAACCCCCTACGAAGAGGAGGTTAGCATGGTGTTGAGATGTATTGAGAGATGATGAGAATCATGGAGCACCAATAGGAACTTCTAGAGAGTGAAAGTATCCTAATAGGTATTTAGGATATGTTGCATTGATGAGTAGCATCAGTGACTCAGAGCCTTTATCATATGAAGAGGCTACAGAGTAGAAAATGTGGGAAGATGTTATGACAAAGGAATATCATTCTATTATTAAGAATGATATTTGGGATATTGTTCCCATACCTAAGAGGAATTTAGCTGTAACTTCCAGATGGATTTACAAGTTAAATCATGTTGTATATGGTAGTGTGGACAAGTACAAATCCAGGTTTGTTTTCTGTGGATTTTGTCAAAGAGAGGGAATTGATTATGAGGAGACTTTTTATTTAGTGGCCAGGTATACCACTATTAGATCTATCATTTCACCTGCATCAGTATTGGGACGTAGGCTTCACTAGATGGATGTGAAGACTACCTTCCTCAATGGTGAGGTTGAGTAAGAGGTTTACATTGAGCATCCTGAGGGTTTTGTGATATATGAGAAGGAGTCCCATCTGTGCAAGTTGAATAAAGCCTTATCGATTAAAACAAGCTCCTCGAGCTTGGTATTCCATAATAGACAGTTATCTTCATAAACTGGGTTTCTTGAAGAGTGATGCATATTCAAACTTGCACTTAAAAGTAGTGGACAACCCACCTCTGGTACTAGTCCTATATGTGGATGATATTTTCCTCACTCGATAGGAAAGACTAATTTCTAAGTGTCCGAGGGATCTTACCTCATATTTTGAGATGAAATACTTAGGTCTAATGCACTACTTTCTAGGCCTTTAGATTTGGACGAGAAATGATGAGATATTTCTATATCAAGGGAAGTACATTGTGGACATCTTGCACAGATTTTTCATGGTGGATTGTAAATCCATAAATACTCCAATGGATTCCAATTTGAGGAAATTCCATGAGACTAAGACTAGATCGGATCTAGTGGACCCCACATTATATAGTCAGTTGATTGGCTCGTTGATGTACATGATACATTCGAGGACAGACATTTGGTATGCAGTTATAATTTTGAGTCAGTTCATGATTGATCCTAGACATATACATCGGTTTGTAGGTAAGCATATTTTGAGATAACTCCATGGTACATTTTATTATGGACTCAGGTATGCCTCCAATGGAGGAGTGTTATTGGTTGGATATACTAATTATGATTGGGGTGGCAGCATTGTTGATCAGGATAGTACTTCCAGATATTGTTTCAGCTTGGGTTCTACTAAGATTTCATGGTCTAGCAGAAAGCATGGTTATGTTTCCTAGAGCACCGTCGAGGCTGAGTAGATTGCTGCTAGTATTGCTTGTAGGGAAGTAGTGTGGCTGAGAAATATACTTGGAGGATTGTTAGGTGAAAATCTAGAGCCTACAGTGATTAGGTGTGACAACCATAGTTGTATAAATATTTCCAAAAATCATGTCTTTCATGACAAGTCAAAACACATAGAAATGGAGTATCAAATTCATTCCATACATGATCCAGAAAGGTATTGTAAAACTTCAGTACATAGATAATGATGAGCATATTACAGATGTGATGACAAAGCCTCTATCTATGACAAAACTTAGACACTTCCAATATATGCTTGGTATTGCAGAGAATGTATCCATTGTTAAAAGGGAGTGTTAAATGTACAGCATCGAGAGTAATTCTCTAGGATACTTGTGTTGTATCAACTTTGAAACCTATGTTGTCTTAAGTTCATAAACTTATATTTTATTCAGTTAAGATAATTTTGTTGTATCAAGTATGAAACTTATGTTGATCAGGTATGAAACTTATGTTGTATTAAGTTCAGAATTCTTGTGTTGTATGAAGATAGGACATTGTGTTGTATCAAGTCCTATTCATGAGAGATGCATGTACTATGATCTTGTGTTGTATCAATATCGGGACCTCGTGTTGTATCAATATCGATACCTTTTGTTGTATCAAGGTCAGAACCTTGTGTTGTATCAAGGTCGGAATCTTATGTTGTGTCAAGATTAGAGTCTTGTGTTATATGAACAATGGTCTTGTGTTGTATCAAGACCATGTAGCTTGTGTTGTATCAAGCTATGACTTTTGTTGTATCAAGTCATGAGGATATACTATATGATGTATGGATAGTCATGGTCACTAGGTGCTATGAGTCTCCTTTAGAGATTAGCTACCCCTAGAGTGATTTACTTTAGAATATGACTATATGACCGAGGCTAATACATATGAGCATATGTTTGGAACAATTCTTCTGAGTATGATATGATAAAGATGATTAATTAATTAAACACATATGAACCATGCAGAAATTAATTAATGATAAATGAGATGAGCATAGAGATAGAGTAAGGATTCAAATTACCCATGTCATACCTCCAGTGAATTTGAATTACAAAGACATCAGTTAAGTCTAAGTAGTGGGAAACAAGTTTCAATTAATTAAGGAATCTACTCCTTGATTTATGCTAAGTGTTTGTTTTTGGATGACACTGATTGTGAAGAACTAAATACATTTAGTTAAAACTCCTAACTAATGGTCAATAAGTTAGTTGATTATTGATTTTGGTTCAATCAGTTCAATTAGTTCACATTTAGTTAAAGGAAGTTAACACCCAGTGCATTAATGGAGGGCACATATCTTTTGCATGGGTGATATTTTTGAGGTGACCACTTGGCACCAAGACAAGGAAGGCGCAATAGGCAATGTCTGGATAGTGCGCCCAACGCCAACAGTGTTCACAATTCCCAAAAGGCATGCAATCATTCACTACCTCTCATTGTATGACTGAATAAGCTTGTTATTATAGTGTTATGAACTTGGAAAGACTAAGACAGTATTCTGAGTGATATTTATTTTCTAGTGTTGCTTTGATATCTCTTATAAGGAAATATGCAAGTCTTGTAAAATCATTCCTTGCAATTATCTATCATACTCAAATGATTTTTGGGTTTTCATCCTCTGGATTTGGAGGTTTTTCCCATGGTACATCTTGTGTCTTATGGATGGAATAATTTGTGTGTTTGAGATGTTTATGAGATCTACATGCACTATATTTTTTTATCAAAATTTTTAAGGTTCAAGTATCTTTAATTTTTGCTCAAACATTAACATATACTCCCTTAGACATAATGAAACCTCCCAACAAAGCTTCTTACCTTAAACCTCCTAGGGAGAAATCCCAAATGTAATAGCAAAACGTGCCCATGAAGGTTCATAAACCCAAACACCTACTGACCTCCACATGGCCAGATGCATTGAAGAGACCATACTTTCAAACTGTTCTCATTTAATGGAGTTAATACTTGATAATATGAGAATCTTGAGGTTGGAGATCTGCGTGACTTGCAAAATAATATCTAAGGGAGCCAACAAGATATAGTTTGTCCCTCATTTTTTTCCCCATAAGGAATTTTTGAGGATTCATTAGCAAGTTTGTCTGTAATAACATTATGACCTCACAACACATCATTAGAACTGAACATATTTGTTGAATAATTCCAAGAATGTGCTTTTGAATCCTACTATCTATTTGATTTGAAATCTCCTATCGATGTCTAGTTTGGGAAATGATAAGGACAGAGTTTCCTATCACCATTGGCAATCGAATTCCTAAATTTATTGCTTATTTCAATCCTCTATATAAATCATATCACTCTTCTTGATTATTAGTACTTATTCCTAGTCCACACACAAACTTTGAAACAACAATTCCTCCAGGGTCAAAAACAACCCCCCCCCCAACCCATCGCCTACCTCCCTAAGCTATTTGGATGCCCTTGGAAATTAATAAATTTGTTAATATTTATTATATTTAAAACTTTCATGGGATCGATCTCTTCCAACTAATTAAAATTAATCAAAGAATTATAAAATAATCAAATTTAGTAAAACTTAATTTCAACAAGAAGAATTATACTTGTGGGTACTAGTAAATACCTTGAATATGAATCAAGTAAAGGTAGTAATACCACCATTTCCTCTATATTTTATAGGTGTAGATATGGGTTGCATAGTGATTGGAGTTATATATGTGACTAGAATTGTGAGAAATGGGGATAAGGGTCCTTTTATTTTTGGATAGTCATCACAAGCAAGGATTAAGAACCAAAGGATCCTTCTCCATATTTTCCTTGATTTCGGTCACATCTATAAACACCGATTATTGTTACGGAGAAAATCTTCATATGCCTTGGGGTGGACCACAACATACAGGATGACACTAGAAATAAACTCTAATCCCAAATATGTCATATAAATGTAAATTCTAACAACGATAATAAATGTCCATACCTCAACCGAAAGTTCGAAGAAGTCCATCATTGAGCTTTCAATGTAATTCTTGAAACCTACAACTTGTCCTCAACAACAAATATATCCAAGAATATAATATATTCATGAAATTTTAGCACCTACTCTATCATAATCCACTTAAATATTTATGAAGCAAATATACCCATGGAAAAAATATATATAACATTTGCACATGAACTTCGACAACAAAAAAGTATTTCTATTCATTCAAACAGAAGTATAAATTGACAAACTCTGTCGAAAACTTGTCGTAAAATAGAAACCAAGTTCCTCCACCTAGGCCTCCATTACTTCAATCCTCCATACCAAGGCAAGCTTACAAAGATAATGGAGAGATTTGGATATGAACATAAAGAGTTCTATAAACAAGGATAAAGGGATGCCGACTCAAGCATATGGAAATGGGGAAAAAATTAGGTATAGTTTCCTTAATCTCAAATTTTCTCCTCCTCCAATGCATCACAATGGCTCAATATATAGTCCTCAAATGGGAATGGAGGGTCGAATCAGACTGTTTCCAAGCATACGGAAGGCCCAGGATCAATATATTCATTACACGATGAGGAAAAATCCAAATGTTTTTTGTTTTGAGCACAAAACCCAATGTATGTGGGTTGTAATGGTGCAAGATGCATATATGCGTGTTGTAAATATGTTCACCCACATGCCTCTTCAAAAGTGTCATTTTTTGGGTTATATTGAAGCATCAGGACTATACTAAGTAAGGGGAGTATAGTGAGTCAGCATAGGGACAAGGGAATTCCATCAAGGCATGATGCATAAGGTGTGGAAAATCACGCTATAACATATTCCCCCTAATGTGTGAGATCAAATGGGTACACTACGATCAAAATACATTATAATAGTCCCAGCAGTGGAGTAGTCAATACCCAGTTGAAAGAACTAGCCACCCATCAACATAATACAATAATGACTATGTATACATGGCTACAGATATGGAAAATATATATAGCAGTCTCAGATACATATAAGTACAATGGCCATGAATAGGAATAATGGGCATATGATATAAGTGGTTATAGCCACGTACAATATGTAGTGGATTTTGTTCTCCATACTAAATGAAGACATATGGTACATAATAAAGTACATCGATATACTATGAGAACTGAAATCGCATAGGTATTGTCACAATCAAGGTAGTAGCATGGAATTCCACTATAATCTGAGGTCTTTGACACAAACCGTTGATGGAACATGTCCCAGCACTTGAATAAAGGTGTTGAGGTCGAACATGATGAAACATCATCTCATTATCAGTCATTGATGTATATCGTTAATAGACATGAGACAACCCGCCGATGGTGAAAATGGGTTTCAAGGTATTGATTGCAATCAATAAGTGAGAATAGAGATGTTGAGGTCAAACACTTGAATAATCCATCAATTAGGGAACATTGATGTATTCCCAATATGTCAATGGCGAGAGAACCTTCCACTGATGACTATAAGTCTCAAAGCACTCAACTGACTCTAGATCCCAATTCCAGAATATATGACTATAAGTCTCAAGGCACTCAAATAAAATTTGTTGGAAGGAGGGAATTAGGGAATCCCCCATTAACCAACATGAGGTACATAGCAAGGTTGGATAATTTGGAAGAACTTGGATGGATAATATGTACATGAACCGGTAACCATGTGTGACTGTCATGCACACCATATGCAAGTAACATGTGAAAGAGACCCTATGAATAGCATCCAATTATGAAAACTACTGACATAGGCGATAAAACCACCAATAGACTCAAATGGAATCCAAGACATGAAATGAATATCAATGTGTGAATAGATGTCTCATCATCGAACATGAGGGAAACTACTTAGTCAATGACCAATGATGAGATGCCATATGTTGAGTTCAAGGTCACCTACCAATGATGAAAGTAGGCCCAGGGTGCTCGGTAGGTCTACAACTCTATAATGTATCAGGAATGGACAACATGTAGATTCAATATATCTAAGGAATGGCTGACTTGGGTTAAACTTCCTTTGAACAAGAGCATCAAGCATAGACACTTAGGCAGCATAGACTCAAGTGTGCAAACTAGGACAACTATGTGACACAAGAGTCATCAACAGAGGCTCCATAGGGATTGGAATCTTAACCAATCGATGATAAAGATTTAAATAATTAGTGTGCCACCTAATTCCATGCGATAAATCCCACCCATGATGGATGTACTTATAAGCTATGCTCTATTTAAAGGTGACACGACAGTTTCCAACATAAGACAGTATCATTTCCCATCTGGATTTTTATGTTTTCTTTTTATTATTATTTTTTGGTCTTTTTCATATTATAAAGCTTGAAAAAGAATAAAATATGCTTATAGTACAATAAAGAGGAAACAATTTTCATGGGAAATAAAACTAGTTCCAAGCAGTGGACCATACCTATGGTCAATGCAAGGAAACACGTGTAGGATAAGTACACTCGGGGGAATGTTTCCTCTCTAGTGATGGGTAATCAAGATGAAAAGGATAAATAATAAGCTCTGCTTGGCTATAATTGAGACAATATCAAGATATTTGGCTTATTAAACTGAAGCAGAGAGTCGGGATTAAGCTTAATAAGGCAAGAGGACGCATGCAATGCATTTACAAATTGATATAAAGTGGGAGTCCCTGAGGGATGTAGCCAGCATAAGAGATAATAAAGAACATGAATTTTTCATTCAAATTCATGGAAGGAATACAAGGCACTCCCATTCCTAAGGAAGCTCAGCATAGGAACCAAATGGCCAAACATGTTCTAACTAGGGTTCCCATGGTCGACAAAGCTCTATCGCTTACATAATGACAATTCTAGAAGCTGCAAGAAGGTTCCATGTCATTAAGAAGCAGGTTCATACCTATGCTTTATATGCCATGGTCATAGGACAATGCAATGATATTGCAAGTGTAATATGATCCTATCGTATATGCCAGTTAAGATTTATACCTGCAACATGTGTGAACAAGATTGGAAATGGTTAAAATCTACTAAGGCTTGGTGAAAGTGCATTAAAAAATGACCTTGCGTGACAATACTAGTCCATAATAGTTATAAATAATAAAGAGAGGGTATAAACTATAGTCAAGTGGGTAGAAAATTAATTACTAAAAAAATTCACTATTTACCATAACATTTGGTTTTTTACCTCTAATAATGCTTTTGCATCTCTTTGCACCCTCAAACTTCAAAGGTTTATTTCGGGATATACAAGCCATGAAATCAACAACCATCTATACCAGGTAAATCTTCTCTTTATTCTCTTTCAATTCATGGTTTTCATTTTTAATTTTAATGGTTTATTTTTCAGTTTTGGCGAGGGAAACTAGGTTACTCATCCCACGTGGGTGATAGATCATCAGGTTCCATATAGAGTTGGTTCCACGCAGGAAAATCGAATCATGTCCACGTGGCCATGCTTTTGTTCGTTCTATGACTCGCGTGGATCATCGTGGTAAAAAAAATTTAAGGATTTGGCCTCACAAAACTCTATTTCCTTTGCAGGATCATTGAGTGGAGGGAAAGGGAAGAAGAAGATGTTGATAGGTTCATGCATGGTGACTTGGTCTCCCAACAAGCATTGCAAAGGTGTGGGCTTTACAAATTTTGGAATATTTGGAGTATGAGAGCTCAGCCAATATTACTACAAATTCTCACAAATTATTGGGATCTGGACACGAAAGCATTCAATATAGATAGGATGCCACTAAAAATTGAGGTATAAGACATATATTTCATTACTGGACTATCTTGTCAATGAGAAGGAGTTAATATAAAGGATCGTGGGGTCGATGGGGCTATGAGTATTGATGAATAAATAGCCATATATTGTCTTCCTAATAATGAAAAGTGGGCCCTTCAAGTCCCCATCAACATGATCCAGAGCCTCAGTCTGAAGGTAATCATTCTAGTTATAACTAGGATATCGAGTCCGGCATCACTACACTAGGAATCACAACCTCTCATGTTTTACTCAGTGGAATGTATGAGGCCCATCATTTATGATGAGACAACTTCCTTGCAGGGAAACATGAAGCATTAGCTAATAGAATGCAAACTTGGTCGGACCAAGAAATTTGGGTTCACAAGCATACTGTGTAGTTTCTTTTTTCAGGGGGTGTCGAGCCTTAGTCCCATATTTGAGCTCCCTCCTCATGGTCTATGTGATCCTTCCAAAACTCGTTGGACTGAGAGGATGTGGAGGTTAAGAGGGGGTATATCACCTTCTCCATTCACTCCTGATTTATTCCATTGGTGGTGGCGACAAGTGATCACCAAATATGACTACCCCTATGCAGGGATCGACTTCTGTGGAGAAAGATACATGCCACTACCATTGGGGTCTGCATTTGGGGATATAGGTGATATTCATTTTTTGTTTTACAATATTTAATTTTTTTGTATTTTTGGTTTAAGGAAATCAAAAACATGTTTTTGGTGGTATCATGTACTAACATTAGACTCATTTTTCGCAAACATTGGTCCACGATGACCATAGGGATTTCCATAGCATTGGCATGGAGGCCGAGGAGATGAGATAATCAACATTGATGTCGAGTGGATGCTAAAAAATGTACATCGAAACTTGGCCCGCTTGACGCACAGGATCCCTATGGTATATGTCGAGGACTTTCCCTATGCTATGCAAAAACATGTCGTCACATTACCCCGTCCGTGGGTTACACTATTTAGGTATTTAGCAAACATTGTAGTGTGCTATCATGATCATCATCCAGAGCCATAAGCATAGATTCTAGGACTTTTATTTTGTATCTGTTGCGTATATTTTGAGGGCTAGGAGACCAGGTTGGACTATGACACCATATTTTTGGGAACTTTTATTTAGAAATAAAAACTTATGATTACCGATTTGATATATATACATGTATTGAATGTGAATGTGAATGTATATGTGAATGATTCTTCTTTAGTTATGTGGAAAATTCCAATCTAAAATTGAATTTTCATATGAATCAGAAACTTTATTATAGCGTCTAGGTATATGAATGTATGTAAGGAAATCAAAACGTCATTCCAACAATATTACCCTTAAGAACTTTCTCAGTAACGTAGGATGTCTAACGTGGTACCGGCCATTTAATTGTGAAACAATCAATTGGAAACCAGGAGAACCTCTAGAGACAAAATAAAATTTGAAATTGCATCTCATAATAGATCAATTACCGTGATATACTTGGCCACATTGTTTTAGGATGGTTGGAGGAAAACTCGTCCTGAGGACACAAGTTTACCCTCGAGTGCATAGATGACCCAAACAGTAAAAGCTCAGTTCTATGTATGGTGGCTATAACCACCCATAAATCCTACATACGTCAAAGACTCCATCATCATTTTCCAACCAATAGGAATCATGTTAAGAAACTCATGACACTACAAGAAAAACGTAAAAATTATGGAAAATTGTACTATATAATACAAGGTACCGATCGAAGCTGGAAAACAAGCATAGTAATTCCTAAGATAGAGACCATTTCTAGCATCCTTTAGCACATTCCCTTCATAATCCTCTAACTCATAGTCTCCCTTATCTAGGATACGCCTCATTATGTAAGGACCATGCCACATATGCTTAAACCTACCTTCCCTCAATGGTTCATTGGATTGGTCATATAAAAGGACCAAGTCACACTCATTATATTTATGAGGACAGATAGACTTATCATACTGTTCCTTGACACAATGTTTATTCACTTCAATTTCCACAGCAGCATCTCAACGTTGCTCATCAAGTTGCTCGAGGTGGACTAATATTTCTTCTAATGCATAGGTGTCAGGAAAGAGATCTATAGCTAGTTTAAAGGAAGGGGTATCGCATTCAACTGATAAAATTGACTGCACCCCATGAACCAACAGGTACTATAAAAATCAAATCGAATTATTGATTGTGGTCTGGTAATCCTACAAAGTAGGGTACATCATGGTATTCCAATTAGTCTTCCTTTGTGCAATGGTTTTTTGCAGAATGGTATGAAGAGATTTGTCAACCGCCTCAACCTAACCATTTTCTTTGAGGTAATAAGACGAAGAATTTTCTTTCTTAAACCCTAGCTTCAAATCTAATTTTGACATCATCTTATTTTGGAAGTGACTTCCATAATCAGTGACAATCTCCTTCGAGATCCCAAATCAGTTGATAATCTGATTGAACACAAAGTGAGCGACCCTCACACCATCGGATTTGAATGTAGGCATATCCTCTTCCCATTTAGTTAAGTAATCCATGGACACTATAATATGATGATGACCCCCATCTGACACTGGGTTGCAATCCATAAAACCCATCCCCACTTAGTGAAGGATGTAATGGGGAAGGATGTGAAAACATGTTCTGAGAAAACATCTGGCAAGGGTGACATCTCTTTACCAAGTTAATGCAATCTTAAATATAGACAACCAATAATAACCCACTCTTAGAATCTTTTGAGTTGCAGCAAGCCCAAATAAATGACCATCACATGCCACACCATTGCAATCAGTAATCACAAACTCATCCTCCTCGTGAGTCAAACAACGTTGTAAGATAGAGTCCACCCCATGGTGATACAATGTGTCATTGTTAATGAGGTAGTTTTTAGTGTTATGATGTGAGTGTCATCGTTCATCTCTTGAGAGATGCAGATGGAACTTCAAACTTTGATTATAGATGATGATATCTCCATACCAATGGTCCATAGATGAGATGAGGAAAATGTTCTCATCCACAAATGAGTCCTCATGAATCATGTCCTTATCTATCCTAGGAAGATCCGAAATCAACTCCACGAAGACCAAATACTTCTTGGATTTTTCCAAAATAAAATCAAGGTCAACTTCCGATAAATTAACAATCCATTTATTATACTTTTCCCATATCATCTATCTAGTCGGGACAAACTGAAATGGATTAATATGTGCTACAACCATGGTCTGGAAAAGTAAGATGTAGTGCCATAACTGTTGGATTGCATGAACAGTCGTTAAGGCCAAATTATCGACATGAGCATATCGAAGTTCTGCATCAACAATATTCTATATAAGATTATAGATAACGTGTTCATGGAGCTTGTCATCCTCTTGAACCAAAACCATACGAATCATCCCTTGAGACATGACCAAATAGAGAAAAAAGTCTCTACTATAGTTTAGGGGACTAAGCAGATGGGTTCATGCAAAGGATTTCTTAAGGGTGTCGAAGGACCCCTGGGCTCAGTCATCCCATAAGAATGGAGTATCCTTCTTCAATAAGTGCATAAAACCCTTGGCCAGTTTGACGTAATTCACAACCAATATACGCAAGAAATTATCCTTCCCTTGGAGACTCTAAATTTTTCTAATTGTGTGCAGGGGAGGCAATAGAAGTATTGCCTCAACCTTTAATGGATTAACCATAATACCCTCCTTTGACATAATGAATCCCAATAAGCGACCAGTCCTAACACAAAAGATGCACTTTTGAAGGTTTAAATGAATCTAATGATGGCAGCATCTCTCAAATACCAAATGAATATGTGTTGGATGATATACTCTCTTATGAGAGTGAGAAGCAAGGTCATCCAAATATAATTCAATGATGTGTTTAAGGTCGTGAAAGGAAAAGATCATCACTCGCTAAAAAGTAGCTTTGACATTTTTAAGGCTGAAAGTGCATCTTTTGGTATGAAAAAGTACCCCAAGGATGTATAAATCCAATCTTGTGTTGATACTAGGGTTTAATATGGATCTGATTATAACCAAAAAAACCATCCATAAATGATAAAATCTCGCTTCCCGCACACATCCAAAATCTGATCAATAAACAAAGTGGGGAAGCTATATTTGGGAAAGACCTTATTCATATCTCTAAAATTGGTGCACATGTGGATGGTTCCCTGCTTCTTATCCATGGGAACGAGATTGGATACCCATTCAGTCAAGGGAATCAAGTAAATGAAGCCAGCTTTAAGAATCTTCTCTACGTCATCCTTAATTATCGGCACCTTACGAGGATTCATAGTGTGTAAACATTGACGAACATGCTTAGCATTAGGATACATTGTATTTCATGCTCAAAAATATGAGGTTCTATCCCTGGAATTTATTCCTAAGACCAAGAGAACATGTTGTGGAATCCCTTGAATAACTTAGTGTATGTCTAAATTTCTTAAAGAGAACAATCTGCACTGATGTAAATGTTCTCCACTTTACCAGGGATATGAGAAATGTTGATCAGGATAGTGGGAGATATTTTCTCCATGTTTCCTTTGGCATATATACCATCAGTGCCTAATGGGATCAAGGTATGACCAAAATTGTCACTAAAGGTCATCCAAAATTCATCATGATCAATCCGTTCGAGCTCCAGGAGGAAGTAAGATCGATGATGCATATCCTCCCAAGGCTGTTATGAACTAGTCATGGCATCAATAATATATTTTTTTTAAAGGAAAAGTGTCATCAAGATAATCATTTGAGCATGACGAATTGATTTCTCAAGTAGGAGGTACAAGGAGATATTCCTCTTGCATTCGCAAAGAAAGAAGATCGAGGTATGCAATGAAATCAAGTAGAGCTTGGTATTCAATATTCGTTGTAAACAATGACATATCCACGTCGGTGGGTGAACAACCTTCAACCAAATCAACTGGAGAAGGAAGAGTCCATGGGTCACTCAAATACAAGGTATGAAATGAGATCGAACTCAAAGGCAAGAGGACACCACCGGGTGTGGAGTCAATAGCTAATATTGGAGCCAAAAAGTTAAAAGTTCCCATCAACAAAGGATACATTTTGACACCAACATTCTTAGTTGTCAGCTAAGAATTATTGATTACTGGGGTAGTGGGACCCGGTGATGCTAAGAAACCAGAATTATCAAATGATGATTAAATAATCATCACAATTTTTCCTTCATAAGGAAAGCATACTACACGAAACACTGACGACATGATCGCCTTCATGGCATAAATCCAGTTCTGACCCAATAAATGATTATATTCAAGGGGTGCATCAACCACCTCGACCTTAAAAAGTACAGTCTTCCCCCCCAACTGGACTTGTAGGGAAGGAATAATACCATGTATTCTAAATGAGTGTCCATTGAATGTTGTCAACATAATCATGGATTTAGACAATGCGAGAGATTCAATGCCCTTCCAACAAGCAATAGAAATCATCGTTGTAGTACCATATTCATCATTAACTATATGTTTAATGTTGTTATTCAAACACTCCACATGGACTTGAAAATCCACATTTTAAGGTAAACGATGCTAGACATCATGAGTCTTGAACTTGAAGATGTTGTTGTAATTGTAACTTCGGAATGTATTCACTTGTATTTCTTATCTATTGTAACTCAATGTTTATTCTGGGATGTTCTTGTGTCATGTCATGCCCCGATGTTCCTATCGAGAGAATCTATAATGTAAACAAGTCATGTCAAATCATTGTGGGTAACCCTCCTATTGTCTAAGGGTTAAATTCCCCGCAGTTACGGGGCACTAGGGTTATTAGACTCACCTAGTGAAGTTGGCCCTAGTAGGGTTTTAGTCATGTTGAGATTAGTATAAATAGAGAGTTGGACTCTCTATTTAGCACACAACTTATACACACTCAAGTGTAGCACATAGTTGAGGAAGAGAAAGACATTGGGGCTAGAGGAAAGAGCTTACTGCTGTCGGGAGATTGTCTTACTATTTTTGGGTTTCACTTTGGTGTTGATTCTATCTCTGAGGAAGTTGCGGGGTTTTCTCCATTTATGGTTTCCTCGAGGAAAAATA
>LPNX010496777.1:289392-317039 GCA_001517045.1 Pseudotsuga menziesii | reverse complement strand
GTGCTTGTTGTTCTCTCAGTTAAAGATCCTAATGATATGCTAGCTTAATGTTGAAAAACTAACATGGTATCAGAGCTAACCTGAGAAGAAGACACTGTGTAGCTACGGGAACTAGGGCTTCCTATTTTGTGGATCTCTCTCCACAAATTTTCAGCAAAAGTAAGGTGGAATAAATCTCCTCCCTAGGGCGCATCTTCCTGTTGAAGCAGAATCCAATTCTGAGGTTTTTCAATTTTGGACCCGACACTACTGCCAGAAATTAGGGATTTTCACAGAAGAGGAATTTTTCAGTGAGTCGAGGCCTGAATTGATATTCTCCCCAAAATCAAATTTAGGGATCAATTTCAAAGTATTTGGTTGGACAGAACTTCGGAAAAGAAAAACCCTAATCTTCTCCTGAACCAATACTGCAGGATTTCAGCTTCAAATCCAGATCCGACATCTCGACCTGGTAAGATCTAAATATTTTGTATTTTCATTTGAGGTTCTCAGTTAATATGTCTCATCATACCAAGCTTGATGAAAAGCTTGAGGGAGCCGATAACTTCCGAGCTTGGAAGTATAGGATCTCCCTGGTCCTGGAAGAAAATGAGTTGGACTCCTATATCTAGGAGGAGGTTCCAGTTCTAGAGGGAGATGAGGCCCAGGCCTTACATAAGAAGAAGTCAGTTATGGCAAAGAGGATCATTGTTGATTCTATCAAGGATCACCTCATTCCACAGGTGTCCTCTCTCAAGACACCTAAAGCCATGTTTGATGCCCTAACCAAATTGTTTGAAGGGAAGAACATCAATCGGAAGATGACTCTAAGGAACCAGTTGAAGAATGTCAAGATCCAGAATGAGGAGACCATCCAGTCATACTTTACAAGTGTCTCCCAGATCAAAGAACAACTAGAAGTTGTAGATGAAGAAGTGGAGAATGCAGAAATTGTGATGACAACATTGAATGGCCTCCCTAGGTCATGGGATTCTTTCATCCAAGGAATTTTTGCTTGAAAGAAGGTGTTCAAGTTTAGTAGATTGTGGGAAGAATTCTCTCAAGAATAAGCTTGGATAGCTACTTGAGAAGAAAAGATGGGAAGTGAATATCAATCTCTCACAATACACTCCAAGAAAGGAAGAAGAGAAAGTCATCATCACCAAGGTAAGCATTCTCATCAGAAAAAATAACTTTATGAGAAGGGATCCATCCAGAATCAAATGTTATACATGAAATGAAATAGGACACTTTGCTAAAAATTGTCCCAAGAATAAGAATGGATCCAAGAAGAAGAGGAACTCCAAAAGAAGACATCATGCTCACACTGTTGAGGATGATGATCCTCCTAGGAAGAGAGTAAAACAAGAAAGTGAAGACTCTTCAAGTGAAGATGAATATGTTCTGATCTCCGCTCTCACGGGAACTGTCACACACGGAAGCAAAGATTGGCTTATTGACAATGGGGCTTCCAAGCACATGATAGGTTTCAAGGAATCCTTTGAGAAACTATCCGAACATAACTCACCCCATAAGGTGAAGCTTGGGGATGACTACCAATATCCCATAAAAGGTAGTGGTGAATCCTCCTACAATCTAGACTCTAAAAAATCTATAAAAATGAAACATGTCTTGTTTGTAACTGGATTGAAGAAGAATATTCTATCCATATCAGCATTGGATGCAAAAGGTATGAGGGTTGCATTTGTAGATGTCCAAGTCATCATGTGGCCAAGAGGAAAGACTATTGATGATGCAATAGTGATTGGAGAACAAGAAGGAGGCTTATACAAGCTGAAGGGCCATCCAGAACAAGCTATGTTCCATGACACAGTAGAGCTAAATGAACTTTGGCACAGAAAGCTTGCACATGTGCATTACAGAGCACTACCACTTGCAAGCAAAGTTGTTGAAGGTCTTCCAGAAATTCAAGCAAAATATGAAGGGGTCTGCAAAGGATGCGTGAAAGGAAAGAACACAAATAAGACATTTCCAAGTAGCAAGAGCAAGGCAAAAAGAATCTTGGAAATCATCCACTCCGATGTATGCAGACCAATGTCATTGAGCTCACTAAGCGGGTATGTATACTATGTTTCTTTCATTGATGAATTTTCTAGGAAGACATGGATTTACTTCATGAAGAACAAAGATGAAGTTTTCATCAAGTTCAAGGAATTCAAATCCTTGATCGAGAATCACACAAAAAATAATATCAAGACCTTTCGATCAGATAATGGCGAAGAATTCACATCAAATGAATTCAAAGACTTGTGCAAAGAATCAAGGATTAAGAGGGAGTTGTCCACTCCTTACAATCCACAACAGAATGGGGTTGTAGAAAGGAAGAATAGAACCATCATGGAAGCTGCAAGAGCAATGCTTCATGATCAAGATCTTCCTATGCATATATGGGCAGAAGCAGCCAGAACAGCAGTGTATGTACAGAACCGTACTCCACACAGAGTACTCAAGAACAAGACTCCTGAAGAAGACTTCTCTGGCAATAAACCAGAAGTCATCCATCTTAGAATATTCAGTTGTCCAATGTGCATACACATACCAAAAGAAAAGAGAACAAAACTAGATCCTTCAGGAAAGAAGGGTGAATTTGTGGGATACTCTGAAAGCTCAAGGGCTTACAGAATATACTTCCCAGGATACAAGAAGACCGACATCAGCAGGGATGTAACATTTGATGAAGACACAGCTTACAACAAATCCAGAAAGAGACCTACTGAAGATACTGAAGAAGCGGAAGCACCCAGAATTCATGATACAACCATGAATGAAAAAATTTAAGAAGAAGATCAAGAATTTGAAGAACCACAAAGACCTGTAGATCCACCTTAGAAGAAGAATCCTCACAAGAGGAAACCTACTTGGGTACGAGAAATTATCCAAGGTGCGGAAAGATATGGGGCTCCAGAAGAGAATCACAGAGAAATAAAGAGAACCAGATCTTGTTCCAGATATGTAGCTTTACTATGTGATGTTATCAATAAAGAACCTTCCAACTATGAAGAAGCGGCAGAACGGAAAGAATGGAAGGATGCTATGATCGAAGAGTATCAATTGATCATGAAGAATGATGTTTGGGATGTTGTCCCAAGACCAGAAGGGAAGTCAGTTGTAATTTCCAAATGGATCTACAATATCAAGCATGCTACAAACGGTAGCATTAAAAAATATAAGGCAAGATTTGTGGCTCGTGGCTTCTCATAGAAGGAAGGAATAGATTATGAAGAAACCTTTGCTCCTGTGGCTAGATACACTTCCATCAAAACAGTACTTGCATTGGCTACAGTAATGAAATGGAAGATACACCAAATGGATGTCAAGACTACTTTCTTGAATGGTGTAGTGGAAGAGGAAGTGTATGTAGAACGGCCACTCAGTTTTGAGACACATGACAGAGAGTCTCATGTGTACAGATTGAAGAAATCCCTGTACGGTTTGAAACAGGCACCCAGGACATGGTATGGCAGAATTGATAGATTTCTATCTAGTTTGGGCTTTACCAAGAGTAAAGCAGATTCCAACCTTTACTACAAGGTTGAAGATGGCAACCCAATGATGCTTCTACTATATGTAGATGATCTATTTGTAACAGGTATGGATGGGTTGATTGCTGATACGAAGAGAAAGCTTGTTGCCGAGTTCGAAATGAAGGACTTGGGTATGATGCATTATTTTCTAGGTATGGAGGTGTGGTAGAATGCAGATGGAATATCCCTCAGACAAGGGAAGTATGCAGTAGAGATCCTGAAGAGGTTTGGGATGATGGACTGCAAGGCTATGTCCACACCTATGGCATCGAACCTGAAGCTATTAAGTGATGCTTCATCAGAGATGGTTGATGCCACGATATATCGTCAGATGATTGGGTCCTTGATGTACCTGACAAACACGAGACCAGACATTTGATTTGTTGTGAACACCTTGAGCCAGTTCTTGACAGATCCAAGACATGTTCACTTGATTGCTGCAAAGCACATTCTAACCTGGATGGTTATGTTGATTCATATTGGGCAGGCAGTGCTATCGATAGGAAAATAACTTCAGGTTGTTGCTTTAGTATGGGATCAGGTGTGATCTCTTGGTTTTGCAGGAAGCAATCCTATGTGGCACTGAGTACAGCTGAAGCAAAGTATGTTGCAGCTTGTTAAACTACTTGTGAGGCAGTATGGTTGTGAAAGCTACTGTCTGATTTATTTGATCTACAGATGGATGCTACTTGTATACATTGTGACAACCAAAGTTGTGTAAAGTTGTCAGAGAATCCAGTGTTCCATGACAAGTCGAAGCATATCGAGATCAAATATCACTATATCAGGGATATGGTGCAGAAGGGAGCAGTGAAGCTCCAGTATGTTGCGACGAAGGAACAGATAACTGATGTATTGATGAAGCCATTGGCTAGGGTGAAGTTCAATTACTTCAGGGAGAAGCTTGGTGTTATCCAGATAGAGGTTTCCTCCAAGGGAAAGTGATGAGTCCCATAGCCATTCTGACATGGTAAGAGGATTGGTTCCTTCCATGGTCAAATGTAAGGGCTGAGCCATTCTATCATGGTGAGAGGATTGGTTCCTTCCATGTCAGATATGAGTGCTAAGATCCATATCCATACTGACAAGTAGGTCAGATATAAGGGTTGAGCCATTCTGTCATGGTGAGAGGATTGGTTCCTTCCATGTCAGATGTGTATGCTGGTCATTCTATCGAGTAGGAAAAATGTAAGGGCAACTGCCATTCTCCTAGAGAATGGAGGATCCTGGTCAGTTACCAGGTAGCTCAGTCTAGGACTGGGGGCCATTCTGATATGATGGTAGGATTGGTTCTTATAGGATCATATGTGAGTGCATGCCTTTTCGAACATGCAGATGGATTGGTTCCTTGTATGTGTCAAATGTAAGTGTGGAGCCTTTCTTCAATCATGTGTTGATCAGATATAAGTGCTGAGCCTTTCTTCAATCATGTGTTGATCAGATATAAGTGTTATTCCTTTCTTCAATGATTGGTTGATCAGATGTAAGTGTAGTTCCTTTCTTCGATCATTGGTTGATCAGATGTAAGTGCAGGAGCCTTTTGGCATGGAGGATTGGTTCCTCGCATGGCCAAGTGTAAGTACTGGGCCTTTCTTCGATCATTGGTTGATCAGATGTAAGTGTTGGGCCTTTCTGACAGGGTTGTGGGCTATGTTACTACATGGTCAAATGTGAGTGCTAGGCATTTCCTTTTTGATATGATTATAGGATTAGTTCCTACATGATCAAATGTAAGTGTTGGGCGAAGACCTACATGTTGGCTAGGCCCACATCCAGCATGAAAAAGGGTTGGCTCTGTAGAACTTCCTGTAACAAGAAGAATCATGAGATATCACCTATGAGATTCAGTATTGATGATCCAGCAGAGATGATCCAGATTGAGAGATGATCCAAATCCAGAGATGATGCTCTATAGATGATCTATATCGAGTGATGATCCAGATCCAGTGATGATGATCCAGATCCAGTGATGATCCAAATCCAGTGATGATGATCCAGATCCAGTGATGATCCAGATCTAGTGATGATGATCCAGATCCAGTGACGATCCATATCCAGAGACGAAGATGACTTGAGGACAAAGAAGACTTGAAGAAAAAGAAGACTTGAAGAATGCATATGGCAAGAAGATCTAGAGAAGAAGACCAGTGATGAAAATTGTGTCAAGAGAATACATTCCTAGTTGAGAGGGAGTGTCACATGTAATTGTAACTTCGGAATGTATTCGCTTGTATTTATTATCTATTGTAACCCGATGTTTATTCTAGGATGTTCTTGTGTCATGTCATGCCCCGATGTTCCTATCGAGAGAATCTATAATGTAAACAATTCATGTCAAATCATTTTGGGTAACCCTCCTATTGTCTAAGGGTTAAAGTCCCCGCAGTTTCGAGGCACTAGAGTTATTATACTCACCTACTGAAGTCAGCCCTAGTAGGGTTGTAGTCATGTCAGGATTAGTATAAATAGAGAGCTGGACTCTCTATTTAGCACACAACTTATACACACTCAATTGTAGCGCATAGTTGAGGAAGAGAAAGACACTGGGGCTAGAGGAAAGAGCTTACTGCTATCGAGAGATTGTCTTACTGTTTTTGGGTTTCACTTTGGTGTTGATTCTATCTCTGAGGAAGTTGCGGGGTTTTCTCCATTTATGGTTTCCCCGAGGAAAAACACTGTGTTCATTGTCTCTTGCATTTGATTGTTGTGCTTGTTGTTCTCTTAGTTAAATATCCTAATTATATGCTATCTTAATGTTGAAAAACTAACAGAAAACACTGGGGTCGTTCGAATCAATAAATCCTAACACAATTAACAAGGTTTTCCTCTACAAAGGGAAATTCTGAATAACTTATAAATCCAACATTGCACAGGGAGTTTGGACCTGTAAATCCAACATTACAATATAATAGTGTTTGGAGGCTCGAACGTTAGGTTTGTGTGCTGAGCTCTTAAGGACTCCTTTCGATACATGTGGTATAGTTTCAGGATTATCGATCTATAAAGCAGTCTCTGAAGGTGGAGGCTCTTTTCCCATGGTAGGTTGTGACGGACAATAATCATGTGAACAAGTCGCAACATGTACATCCGACAACATATTAATAAAACCATGACCACCTTCATGGTCTGGCGGGTTTTGACTCCCACCAGAACCACTTCAGCAATTGGAGTCCTCGAGGTCATGTTTTGATTATACGAAAAGGGGTCCCGTCAACACAGATAGGATTTGTGCTATGAACTTCAAGCCCTCTTTAATTCTAGGGAACAAGTGCATAAGATGGTCTCCTCCGAAATTTTGCATGGGAATTTGACCTTACGTTTAGGATTATTCTCCCCACCAACATTTGTCTCATTCTTGTCATAATTAGTGTTCTACTTATTATTCCCACCTTTCTTATTATTCATCTCCTTCTTTATTTTTCATTCGAGTTGTTCGTTACCCTTCTGGGTCGATTACTACATGGAATGTACATCCGTTTATTTGGTGGGGGTGGACGAATACATAGCTTGTCCAACCAAATATTGGTTAATAGATCAATTTTCATTTGATTCGTAACCTGATCCACAACTTTTGCACTCACATATCCAACGATTTCATCATCATGTGGCCTGGGTTTAAACTTGGGGTCTTGATTTGATCTCGGTATGTCATGAATGATCTTGTAAAGGAGCCCATACTGAGCATAAATCAAGTCTAATTGTTGATCTCAAAAAATGGCATGTCCCTCGACAGCCACTCCGGATATCGAAAAATCCTTCACAATATAAGGCAATAATGACTTAAGGAACCACTCCAATAGGAATTCAAGTGGAATGTTGGCCTTAATCAATCGCTTTTGTATACACCACTCTTGAATATGGTCAGATATGTGAGTAGATTTGTCTTTTTAAAATGTCAACAGACGTTTTTTTGTTGGTGTCATAATGGACTGACAACTGAAGTGATTCAAAAAGACCATGTCCAAATCATTAAAATCCCGGTATGTTCTCCTTGGCATCTCTATATACCATTTCACAGTTGTACCCGTAAGGGTGCACTGAAATAGTCTCAATCAAACAGAGTCATGGTTCAATGAATGAAAAGAGCACCAAATATGAAAATTCATGATGTGATTACCAGGATCCTTTCCCTTCTTACCTTCAAACTTTGAAAATGTCTAAAGGAATCTTAGTAGGGACTGGAGGCCATGTCAGATCATGACACACCGGGTCATTTGTGAGTCTAGACAAGTCGGTTAGATTCAACGTGGCTAAAAAAGGGATCCTAGGTTGCAATATCTAATTCCATGCCCCCTGGAAATATTGGTTCTAAAAAGGTGGGTTCTAGTAAATGCCATGACCTTGACTAGTCGGATAATAGTCTCCTCCCATATAACTCATGTAACGATGCACGGGAATTTGCATATGGGGAATTCCTTGAGAAGGGGGAGAAACATTACAGAATTTAACCAAATTATGGATCAAGTTTCCCCCAGACACCTAGGGGGTGCTTAGCCTCTCAAAAAAGGGACACAAGATGAAGGGGGAACCATACCAAAAGGAACATTCCATCCCAAGGGACCACTCAAAGTATGGCTAGGATTCGTCATGAGAAATGTATTCGAAGGAATAGGTGTAGTAGATAATGGGATGAAAGATGGGATGTAAGTTGTAGACCCAACATTTACATATCCACCTCCACCTGAAAAAGGATTAACACTAGTGTGAGGAATTGATGAAGGTGGTTGCCACCTCCTGACGAATGGAGTAGGAGGGATATCAGCACCTATGAACTTATATGTAGTGAAAGGGTTTGGAGTTTCCCTTATTCCAACACTAGGGTTACTACTAGAAAATGGGATGGATGATAGAATACTCACTAAAACATTCGGCATGCCAAAAGTAAAAGGATTTGAGGTCGAGGGAATGGACTGAACCTTAGTACCTGACCACCATGAGGAAAAGTTTGGTGTGTGATCCAAAGACCATGTGATTCAAAAGGATTCGTTCCATAGGAGGAGAAGGAGTATCAGTATGTGGGTTGGCATAGGTCGTAGTTCATGGGATCCATAAGATAATGGTAGAAGGATCCCCATAGGATTCTCCTCCCAATGTGGATGACGGGGATTGAGGGAACTCCAGAGTCTCGAAAGTGGTACTCATCATCAAAATATTAATAATTCCTCTATGGGAAAGATGGATAGTATCACATTTTCTTTTCTTATAAAGAGGCTGAGAAGAATGAAAAGGTGGTAAACCTTCTAAACAGAGAGTGAGTGCTCGATCTATGATGACTCTACAAAGAGAGACTCATGTAACCGCGATCCCTAAGTCCAACTAGAGAACATAGAGAACACCCCTAAATAATCTAGGAAAAATGCACACAAGAAAGGAATGAGGATTAATAAGCTCTTGAATGCAGTAGGTATGTATCACCTACGAGAGGCCTAAGGCTCCCATACACTACAATCAGAGTTGTGTGACCAATTATAGTAGCCCTCAGCTTCAACGCATAAAGAGACTATGCATTCCGACCCCTACCTGGCCACGACACCCACATAATAACCTCTATAAGTACCCCCTACAATACCTAGGAAAAGAAACTAAGGTCACCTCAATATAACCAATGCTCAAGTAGACAGTATCAGGCGGGATTCACCATATGGGTAGGGTAGCTAAGCCTAAAGCTCAAAAGCACCAAAGGTATATCAAAATCCCCTAGATATGAATAATATCCTGGAAATATATCTGGTGCTCACTAAAGGTAGTGGAGGTCTATCCCTTCCACCAACATGTGTGTTTCCTCGTTGATTGACTCTTGTTTAAGAGGAGCTTCTTGAGTACACCAATTATATCAAGGATTTCTCCTCTTCTTTGTCAGACATCTAATTGTTTTCATTTTATAGTCTTGGAGAAATTTATCCACACAATCCTATTCCAAGACTCTAAAACCTAAGCTTGTTGGTGCACCCTATAAAATAAAATTGTTCTAATCAATTTTAAATTAAACGCTAATTTTAATAGGTTGTGCTTACTCAAGGGATATGGCCATGAAACTAGTGATGTTATGACTCAGCAAGAAAAGTAAATATATACACCTAAAAACAATGCTAAGTACTTATTTTCCAAATGAAAAGGTGGTATGCCACTAATGAAATGCATAAAAACAATTTCCTTCTCTTCAAATGCGAATGAAAACCTTTCGTATATGAATCCAAGACTAGTTTCATTCCAAGAAAAAGCAATGCAAGTGATTATTTTAATGCAAAATGCAAAATGTGTTGGTTGTGGAGCCTGATCTTCTAGATCCATAGATATTATTCGGTTTTGTGTGCACCCCATGTGTATTGTACACTCGTTCCCCTTGCCTTGGGGTTCGAGGTAGCACCCCGGAAAAGGGGGTTCAAGGGACACACCCTTGAGACATGGGGGTTCGGGGGTTCATGGGCAGCGCCCTTGAGATATGGGGTTCAAGGGTAGCTCCCCTGAAATATGGGGGTTCGGGGGTGAAGCCCCCGAGAAAAATTTTTGGGATGTGTGTTGGCCAACAGTTATGTAGACCCATGGTATTGGGTTAACCATAGTAATTTCCCATGGTATTTTTCCCCTATAAAAGAAAGCATTGTAACACAGTTGTGTATGGTATTATTGCATTGTAAACAATCTCTGTGATTGTGTGAGAGAGACTATGAGAGAGTGAAGCGGAAGTGCAGCAGTTTTGCTGTAGGTTGTATCCCTTCATCTTTTTGGACTGTAATACAAGGACTGGCAATTTCTTTGTGGACGTAGCCCATTGTTTGGGTGAACCATGTTATATCTGTGTCTCTCTATAATGTGTTTAATGTGTTTTGCATCTTGTTTAATGATTTAATTGTATATTTGTTATTGCTCTACAATCCTATTTTCTAACAAAATGAAAATGAACATGCAATAATGCAAATAGTTTTGTATTTTCAAAATAAATGAATGAAAATGGAAAATGGACTCACTAAACTCTTAGCCATAGCAGCAAGTACAAATATACCAAGACTCAATGATTCATGCACTTAAAGAAAAATAAAAAGTGGAAAAAATGACAAGAACAACTTCTCTTAAAAAACTTCATAAGAAAATGGTTTCCATACACACAAAAAAGTAGTCAACAAACAATATATGGATCCTATAAGACTCAAAAACACTCAAAACCCACCCAACAATCACTTCAATCAAGAAATCAAACAAAAACTGAAGTATACATGACTGCTCAAAGAACAGCAGTGTATGTACGCAACCTGCTAAAGGACATCCCACGTATATACATGATCTCTCGTGTATACACAATGAAGAGGGGGAAGCAAGTTTAAATCCAAATCACTCGAAGAAATTGTCAATATATGACTATACTAATAAATGTGACACAGAAACACAAAGAAACAAAGAGAAATTTAAGCAAAATCCCACCCAAAAACCCCAACAAAAAGGAGACTTCCCCAATGGAGTCACCAATTCTATTACGGATAAAATATTCCTATGGCTTGGGGTGGACCACAACAGACAGGATGACACCATAAATCAAATCTAATCCCAAATATTCCATATAAATGTTGTTGGGCGAGGGAAAGATCTAGGAAAAGAAGGAAAAATATACAAGGATAAATCAGCCGCGCAAGCAAAGGAGGAAAAGTGCGCGCGCGACAACTAAAAACGGGTCAAGAAGAAAATGAAGGAACCAACGCAAGAAGGAAAAACATGAGTGCGATGGAGGAAAGGTAGGATAAGGATGGAAAGAATTTGTGAGGAGGATGCTGCGATGAGGAAGGCACATTCAGAGTTGGTGAAAGAGGCAGGTATAGAACTTAAAGCTGGACAGGCAGAAGTCAAGGAAGACTGCAAAAGGATGAACCAGCAGAAGCTGAAGGATAGTTTTACGGCTATTTTTGACCAATACAGATGAGCTGAAAGACGTTTTTGCGGCTAGTTAAATCCATTGTTAATGCATTGCAGGATTCTCGTTGCTAGGTATGGGCCAACATTAATGTAACAGAGATATTTTGCAGTTGTTGAGTCTATAATAACTAAGTTGTACTCAATCGACCCTGTGTGGTCTTGTAGATATTATAAATAGGAGGAAACTGCTTTGTATAAGGGTTTGTTGGGTTTGTTTAGTAATTTCCTCATTTTTCTAAGTAAGATAGATTCAGTAGAAGACTCATAGAGGATTTTGGTAGGAGGAAAGGGTTGTTGAGCCGCAGATCTTGCAGCTATGTGCGCAGATCACTCAGTAGTAGGAGTAATCTGCAGTTAAGTGTGCAGATAGTAAATGGAAGAGTCGATCCAGGCTATGTGCAGATCAGTAGGAGTAGATAGAGAATAAAACTGGAGAGCATGAGACAGAAAGAGATTGATTTACTTAGACATATTTTAAATAATAGTCTACAAGTCGCAGACTGCAAGGTTCTATACACATTTCTCATGCCAGATGAAGAGCAACTTGGTGGCTTTTCCCATATGGGTTTCCACGTTATTTCCTGTTTTGAATGATTGATGACTATTGAATGTGTATGTGAATGTCAAGTAGTTACTTATTGTATATTGATGAGCTACTCTTGAATGTATGCTGCCATCTTATTAATCAGTGAATGAATGAATGTTTAAAGTATTACTGGAATGTTATGTATGAGTTCATGGTTAAACTGCTAATTTAAAATATAAGTCAAGCGTTGTTTGTCAAGTGTAAGGAATCAACTGCGTTCCACAAGTTGTGTCAGTTGTTGAGGTTAAGAACAGGGTTGTGTCGTGCACGCGCTGACATATAGTTGTGCCCCAGTCGCGTAAGTGATAGACTCCATCGCCCTATCGCCTTTGTTCAGTGCCTTGATTGTGCACTAAGGGACTATAAGCCCTCGCCAACTGCAAAAACATGGTTCTGGAAGTTACCCATTAAGATATCTCAGGTGAGACTGTGCCTGCCTCTCGAGCGTTGCCAACTGAGCTTGATTTTTCGGGCCGATGTCTTTTGGTTTCTTGTTGGTATTGTTTTGTTGTTGAACCGCGGGTCTAGAAAAGAAGGAGAAATAGGCCAACAAATGGTATATTTTCGGTACCGTTAACCATTTGAGTTGAGGGAAATGTTGTAGCATTCCACTAAGAACGAGATAGAGGATTGGCTAGAGTCTAAAATGCTAGCATTCGCGCAAGAGGAGAGAGCAGGATCTTAGTTAAGCGCAGAAAACTAGGTGGACCAGTACATATATTCTAATATTCACGAGGTCTTATTTGTAAAGTTTACAATTGTACTGCATGAGTGGTTGTTAAGATTGGCGAGAAGGCAGAAAAATTTTGAGAGAAGAGAAACAGGCGAGTGGAATGATCAGGTTGTTCGCGAAGTAACCAGTGTAAGTAACACCATCTCTAGAACTGTTGATTTTTGGGTTAATAGCATTTTGCAAGGATATATTACTGAGTTTATAGTAGAGGCTATAACCTCATATAATGAGGCTAAAAGAATTTTTTTCCAAGGACCCCTAAGCAGATATATGTTATCTATCAGTACACGGATCAAGATGCTCGTTTATGAGAAGGGTATCTTACAATTGAGTAGTTTAGTCCCACACACTGGAGGAAGGATATGTCACAGACGACCTGTCAAGAAAATGGGAAATGGTGAGTTGAGATGTTCCCAGGAAGTACAGAACCTGAACTAGAATTTGTATTCCTAAGGAGTGGAAGGAGATTCAGATCAGGGAAAATGAGAAAGACATAAGAAGGTCGATGGGCTCCTACTCTGTTCGAAGAGAGTGAGCACAAACTTTATTGTAGGTATACGAAGGGTCTTGCGATGAAGAGGAGGAATACAGCCCAATATCGGAAGGAGCATAAGACTCTGAAGAGACTATCGAGTCACCAAGGTCTGGACACCACTACATCACACTAGGAGTATCGCCAGAGATAAGTTCTAGAGCCTCATCTCTTGAAAGAGTTTTTAATACTGATAGTGTTAGTACTATGACTAGCATGCAGGACAATACACCTCCATTAAATCAGTTACCAGACAACCCCAATGCCAACGCAATGGTTGGGGTGGATATTTGGTTACCTACAATCAATGGTAATGGAGCAGAAGATCCAGAGAAACATTGGTTCATTTGTGAAGTTGTTTGGATGGTTCTCTTAGTTCATAACGTGGACTTGAAGAAAGCACAGAGGATCACGACTCTAAGGGGTCGTGCACTTGACTGGTTTATGAAGTTTTACGTAGTACTGTCAAGAACACTACAGAAGACCCTTGATGAGATACAAGCCGCAATGATCTCTGAGTTCAGAAAACCTAAATCTGAGTTGTGATCCATCATTGAGATCAAGGAAATCAAGCAAGAATTTGCAGAGTCAGTATGGGACTTTGACCAATGGTTCGAGACTTTGATGGCCAAGGTAAGTTTCCAAATGTCGGATGTACAGCATAAAGAGTGGTTTATTGTTGCCCTCTTACCACACATGTGAGGGCCATTGATGCAACAAAAGATTGAGTCATAGATAGAAGCACTGGAATTGGCAATGAAGTTGGAGGCCTCACCAAATTAGCGATGGTGCTGCAGGGATGGTGCAGATTCAGTCACAATTGACTAATCTAATGATACAGCTTTAGGATATCAAGAAGGGAAAGGAAGCGCAAGAATATTTATGGTCAAAAAATGCAGAATGGATGAACACACTAAGGATAATTGTCCGACCTTCATGAATTATGTATCATTTGGTGCACCAAACCCATTAAATGGCCATGGACTACCCTAGTGTCGCATATGCCAGTCAAGAGGGCATAACGACAAAGAGAGTTTATACTAAGTACCTCGATAAACCTCTTTTGTAAATTATGTAAGTCAGTAGGGCATGAAGATAAATATTGTAGAGCATACTAGCTCCTAAAGGAAAAAACCATCGATACTTACTTGATTAAGAATGAGGGGCAGGCTCAAGCTAAACCGACGCAACCATCATATCATCCTATGCAGTCTCCACCCAATCAGTATCAGAACCACTAGCAGCCTCGGTATGCACCATAGCAACCATACACGTAGCATAATCACTATCAGCCACAATATCAGCAAAACTAGTACCCCCCGCAACAACCACACCCGCAAGGAAGGGGTGGTGGAAACTTCAGAGGTAGAGGAGGAGGAGGATTTAGTAGAGGAAGAAGTCAGGTTACATGCTACAACTATGGAAAACTAGGTCACTATGCCAGAGATTTCCTCGAACCCATGAAAACATGTTCATATTGTAAAGGACAGGACCATAATGTGGAGTAATGTCCTCAGTTGATCGCAAAATGGCAAGAAAGGACCATCGCAGAACCCAAACCTAAATCCGAACTTGAGTGTTCAAATGATTAATGTTGAGCCAAGAGATCCAAACATTGTTGTTGTAACACAAGGAGTTGCTGCTACCAGAGCTGATTAGGATAAACTACAAGAACAACTACAGCCACAGGTACGACCTGTAGCACAAAAGAAGGTTCCATTCGACGTCCAAAAATAGAAGCAAGTATTCATGGACATGTGACCAAAGTTTGTGCATATAGAAGAACCGACGACATCAGAAGAAGTCAAGGAGATGTCGAAACGATTTCAGCAGATATCATCAGAAGAAAACTCCACAAAAGGTTAGTAATCTCAAATCCTTTCTGTCAAGTTGCTTAATGCTAATACAAGACAAAGATGCTATTGCAAAACTACAAGCAATGATAGAAGATACATCCATGGAGCCGCAACCTAAAAAGAAAGTTAACCAAGTAAGCAAGAAATTCAAAACTGGGCGCGAGTTGAGAATGACTATGTGGATAGGTGACTACAACATATTACATCATCTCAGACCTAGGATCTGATGTCAATATTTTGATGCGAAAAACTTGGGAAAGTATGAGAAAGCCGCACTTTGACTGGTCCCCTATCCAGTTGCGACTTGCAAATCAGGCGAAGGTTATACCAATTGGAAGATTGAGTCAAGTCTCTGTCGACATCAAGGGGTTGCACACATTTGCATATTTTGATGTCATTAACATTGTTGATGACATGAAACCATACCTCGTGTTGTTGGGGATAGATTGGGCCATAGACAACCAAACCAATATAAACTTCAAGAAAAGGATCCTCTCATTCGAGGATATGGAGATGAGAGTGGTGTCTCCCATTGATCCATTAGAGGGACAGAGATATGTTGAGCTTGTCTACAATGAGGGATACATTGACTATCTTGACCAGATCTACAATGTCATTGTCATGCAAGAAGACTACATCAATCCAACAGCAGATAGAAACCTGAGCTGGAAGAGTGCTAGTTCCTGCACATCCGACTTAGGGGAATCTTTGGAGAATTGGAAAACAGACTACATGAAGTCTCTATGAGAAGGTGCGCAAGAGTTACAAGGTGTACAACTGGTGGAGAATGAGTTAAGAGAGCCTCCCACCTATGAGGGTTTACCTAACCTTGCGACCTTCTTAACTGATTTTGAAGGACTGGTAACAGAGTCACAGCACTTGTCCACGCTAGAGCATGTGTTAAAAGCTACACCCGCTAGAGGGTGGGGTGCGCACAAGCAGTCTATAACAGATTGGCCACAGTATAGAATATTGATGCAAGTCATATTTGGAGAAGAAGTCACCCTGGTAAATCACAAGTATTTAGGACTGGTGAAACCTGTTGAACATCTTAACCACTGTCGCACGGTATTTGCAGAATATCCATGACAGGAATGGGTCCATCATTTCATATATACATTGGAAATGACACCTAGAACCTGGTATGTATCTATGGAATTGTGACAAGGAACCCAGGATTGGGAAGGGATCGCTAAGCAGTTTGTGCACACATTTTAATTTGTTGATGAGCAACCTACAGTTGATACTACGCTTCAAACGATAAAGGAGAATATATTCGTTGAAATCCCTATTGAAGAGGCCAATTCTTACCAGTTTAGTGAGACCAATCAGCAATGGATGGCTTGCTACAATATGGTCAGAGACCTAGATGATGATCCGACTAACATAAACATATCGGAATCATAGGGCACCCATGCAGTATAAGGAAGCGGTATTTCAAGTCACCAGCTCCTTAAGCCGTTGAAAATCAAGAAAGTAAGCATTGGGTCACCAGAGAACCCAAAGTTCGCCAATATAGGAGATTATTGGGATGAAGAGACAGTCGCAAAGATCACAAACTTGCTACATGAGAATCATGATCTATTCCCTACTAACTTCTCGGAGATGAAAGGAATAGTCGACGACCTAGGAGAAATGAAAATACCCCTGCGACCAAATGATAAACCCAATAAGCAGTGTGGCATATAGATTGAATCCAAGGTATAAAGAGAAGGTAAAGACAAAATTGGATCGCATGATCGACACAGGAATCATTGAACCTTTTGAGGAATTAGAATGGATCATCCCTATAGTAATCCAGGATAAGAAGACAATAGGTGAAGTCAGAATTTTTGTCAACCTGAGGAAGCTAAATGATGCATGCTTGCACGAAACATTCCCGACACCGTTTTCAGATGAAGTGCTTGAAAGCGTCAGAGGGAAATAAATGTATTCATTTTTAGATGGTTTCTCTAGCAATCATCAAGTTATAATGTGAAGGATGATCACCACAAAACAACCTTCATCACTGAATGGGGATGCTACTAGTATACGGTAATTCCCTTTGGACTCAAGAATGCACCTGTTATTTTTTATAAAATAGTAGTCTCTGCTTTTAAATATTTTATACATAAGTTTCTTGAAGTCTAATTTGATGATTGGACTGTGTTTGGTCTAGTAAGAGACCATATTGAGAGTCTACATATGATGCTGGCCCGCTGTCGCCAATATCAGATTGCGCTCAATTCCAAGAAATGTATATTCTGCACACCATTTGGTGTGTTGTTGGGTCACGTCATGTGTCGCAGTGGAATTTTGTTCGACCCAGCAAATATTGTGATTATTCTTGACTTACCACCTCCTACATCAGTCACGCAACTCATATCAGTGTTGGGACTTATAGGCTACTACAGGAAGTTCATTAGAGGATATGTAGCGATCACTGCACCTATGGAGAAACTGCTGAAGAAAGACGCAAAGTTTCAATGGAAAAGAGCTTGCCAGGAAATCTTGGATAAATTGAAGAACGCAATGGCCACTGTGCCAATACTTGTGTTACCGCGCAGTACTCAAGTTCTCGCATTAATGAAGAAACATGTCAGCCAAGAAGTCCATGTGACCGATTAGACCTCGGTTTCCCATAATATGATGACTGCAAAATGTGTAGACAAGTATAAATACAAGGATTCTCCATCAAACACTTTTTTTACACACACACAGATCCAAGAGAACCAGAGCCGAGAATTGCAGAGACAAATCCTGTCACAGATTGCACCCACACTCATGGTAATAGATATCTCCAATGCAAGCCAGCTATCTGACGCGATTGTCATCTCAGGCTGTCCAATTGAGGAAGAGATAGAATTGCTTGAGGTGTACCAACCACTACAGCAACCGGAACTCGACCCGATGGCACGGTCAAGAAGGAAACCTATTCCTGCAGCTTCCCCTGCGACCGCCCCTACCCATATTCCAACCCCTGGTCTGCGCCCTGTTTCAAACCCAGGTCAGAGACCGCCAGCTGATGCTGCAGAACCAGTCATGGAGCTGAGACGGGTCGGTGAGAGAGCAGCAAGAGAGTTGTCAGAACCACCACCGTCAAGGAAATGCAAGGCTAAGGCTATTGTGGACAACCCTGGGAAAGAACCAATGGAGGAAGACCCAGAGGAGGAGGCCCTCATAGACGAGGACTCACCACCTCGCAAAGACGCGAGTGCCAGGAGGGAAGAAGAATAATTCCTGCACTACGTTCGACCCAGGAGAGCTGATGCAAAGGAAGTGACGCTTCCAAAGAAAGTGTCCACATTTTAAGTCTCACCCCAAATCCCTAATGATGTACCCCTTTTGATGAGACTAATTCCAAAGATCTCCAGGTTGCATTTGAAGATGCCGACACTCGCCTATAGTTTGGCTTGGAAATAAACAATTGCATGACTACCAATCAAGCTAGACCGACTCAATCGTAGGTCTTAGTACCAATGTAGTGGGCTACATGCATCACCAGTGTAGAACTATTGGACTTGTTGTTCATGTTGCATTTCGACCACATTCTGCAGGTTAATACATGCGTGAAACAACTTCTGGATTGTTTCCATAGAGGATGCTTATGGCTCAATCAACCATACCCGGTCGACGTCGATCTTATTTCTTCAATCGCAGGTCTTCCAAATATAGGAGAAGACCCCATGTCGTATTTGCACCACAAGGACACCACTAAGATGAAGCAGAAGTATAACCTTTAGTGCATGGTTAGGGGATTTTAGATTGGTCCTATTGAGGACAACATAATGCAGTTCACCGCAAAGCTCCTCTCTTGTAAACTGTTGTGCAAGATGAGACCAACTAAATGTACTGCTGGAGCAGTAGAGCTTGCAAAAATGTGCGGACAAGGAGTGATTTTCAATTGGTCGCATTTTCTACTCAATGAACTAATAGATGATGCGTAGCAAGAACAAGAGGAACCTAATTACAAATTTCACTACTCCTGATATTGTTCATTCTGTGGTCCAACCTATCGGAATACCAACAAATGGATGTCCCATTATTTTTCCTTGGCGCAAAGTATCAGAACCTATGGGAGAGGAAGAAGAACAAGAAATGCCAGACAAATAATAACGTTGAGTTTTTTCTACATGTCAAAGCGTTGCACGTTGTTATCAAGCAAACCCACAGAATACGCACAACAACAGTGCATGGGTATGTTTCTTTCATAAATTTCCAGGCGGGTGCACATAATATGATTTTGAGCCAAAGAACGACCCAGCAAAGCAAGCATACAATGCAGGGTTCATGATCACTATCGATGAGGTGGACGCAATTGTCAAAAACTGGCCTGAGGAGTGGTGCATCCCTCTCGCAGATCCCTTGGAAGAAGGTGAAGATCAAGGGGACCAACCAAATGATCAAGGAAACGGCCAGCAGAATGGCCAAGTACATCATGAAGGTGACCATCAGAACAATCAATTGCAAGAGGGGGAAGGAGATGGTGATGATGGTGGCTCTGATCATGGTGATTCAAAGAGCATGCCTAGTAATGAGAATATCCAGACCCAAGCGCAAACACAGTAACAAGAACAGGGGCCATAGCATAAGAAGAGAAAATTCAATAGAGCGGCTAACACAAACACATTGAATAAGGACAATGTTCAAGAGCTAGCTGGCGTTGTAGCTGAGGTTTCCAAGAAAATACTCGAGGCGTTGGACACATAGTACGTAAAATTGGTTGGGAAAGTTGCAGGGCACCTCATTTTGAGCCAAAGAACAACCCAGCAAAGCAAGCATACAATGCAGGGCTCATGATCACTACTGATGAGGTGGACGCAATTGTCAAAAATTGGCCTGAGGAGTGGCGCATCCCTCTCGCAGAGCCCTTGGAAGAAGGTGAAGATCAAGGGGACCAACCAGATGACCAAGGAAACGGCCAACAGAATGGCCAAGTACATCATGAAGGTGACCATCAGAACAATCAATTGCAAGAGGGGGAAGGAGATGATGATGATGGTGATGATGGTGGCTCTGATCATGGTGATTCAGAGAGCATGCCTAGTAATGAGAATATCCAGACCCAAATGCAAACACAGTAACAAGAACAGGGGCCATAGCATAAGAAGAGAAAATTCGATAGAGAGGCTAACACAAACACATTGAATAAGGACAATGTTCAAGAGCTAGCTGGCGTTGTAGCTGAGGCTTCCAAGAAAATACTCGAGGCGTTGGACATGTAGTAGGTAAAATTGGTTGGGAAAGTTGCAGGGCACCTCAATAAGCTTATTGAGGCACCTCAATAACGGCGTCAAAACCACTGTTGAGGCTGAGGCATATGGTGTGGATCCCAACGTTCTATTAGTCACACCATAGATAGTGTCGCTGATCAAAGTACAAATCCAGGTGCGCACTGGAAACAAGGATAGAGACGAGTGCATTTGATGATGTTCTTAAGGAGTTCAACAAATTGCAGATAGACTTCTCCAAGATTTCATTAGGATAATTATATGAATTACAATCGGCAGCTGCGTCGGAAATATGGCTGCGCGAGAATGTTGTTGCGTATCAAGCAACAAAGCAGCAAAGGAAGGCAAAGGTGCGCAAGACTCTCATTAAGGAGAAAGAACAAGAAATTGTGGTGCATGAGAAAAGCCATGTCGCACTAGTTGAAGTAATCAAAGGTGCGATCTCAGATTTCACCAGGAAGATGAAGACTCGGCTGCTAAGGTTTCCCAGCAGTCACGGATTGCAGCGGAGCTAAAGAAGCAGGTTGAGGAGTTGCATGTAAGGCAGGTACCAAGTACACCTCCTGAGGTGCTCTAAGAGAGAAAAAGAACAGCATCTAAGGCTGCTGGGAAGATCAGCGAAGGAGAACAACTTTGTACTAAGGAAGTAGAAGTTGTTTCCACGATTTTGGAAGCGCTTCTAGAAGATGTGGCTACAGAAAAGATTAGGGAAAGCACGAGGCAAGCTGATGAGAAAATCAATGCGACAAAGGCAGAGATGAAGAAGCTGCCATTTCAAGAGAAGGTTGCAAAGATGGCAGAAATCAAAAAGCTGCAGCAGGAATTATAGGTTCTTCGTGACCAGGAGCAGACTAGGGAAGCCGAGGTGGAGGCACACTAATCGGAGGCAGTGCGGATCACGAGCCTTATTCATCATGTGCAGTAGAAACTTCAAACCACAATGCAGTCACTAGAGGCAGGTCCATTGAAACATATCAGTTCCAACCACATGGAACAATTGGCAGCACAGGAAGACGAAGTCACAGCGGAAGTTGCTAGAGTGCAAGAGATGGTGAAGAAACTTCAAGACAAGGTTGGTCCTATGGCGCGGCCGATGCTAGAAGCATAAGTCTTTCCATGAAACTACAGTTTTGTGGCATGCAATTTTGAATAGGACATCCCTTTTTTCTTAGTGGCTCGGTACGAGCCACATGTGAGTGTTGGGGGCCTGTTGGGCCAGGGAAAGAGCTAGGAAAAGAGGGAAAAATATGCAAGGATAAATCAGTCACGCAAGCAAAGGAGGAAAAGTGTGTGCGCGACAGAGTAAAAATAGGTCAAGAAGAAAATGAAGGAACCAACACAAGAAGGAAAAGCATGCACACGATGGAGGAAAGGTAGGATAAGGATGGAAAGAAGTTGCGACAAGGAAGACACATTCGGAGTTGGAGGAAGAGGCAAGTAGAGAAGTTAAAGTTGGACAGGCGGAAGTCAAGGAATACTGTAAAAGGATGAACCAGCAGAAGATGAAGGACATTTTTACGGCTATTTATGACCAGTACAGATGAGCTAAAAGACGTTTCTACGACTAGCTAAAGCCATGGTTAATGCTTTGCAGGACTCTCACGGGTAGGTATGGGTCGACATTAATGTAACAGAGATATTTTGCAGTTGTTGAGTCTGTAATAACTAAGTTTTACTCAGTCGACCCTGCGTGGTCTTGTAGATATTATAAATAGGAGGAACCCACTCTGTATAAGGGTTTGTTGGGTTCGTTCAATAATTCACTCATTTTTCTAAGTAAGATAGAGTCACTAGCAAAGTAGAAGACTCAAAGAGGAGTCTGGTAGGAGGGAAGGGTTGTTGAGCTACATATCTTACAGCTGTGTGTGTAGACCGCTAGTAGTAGGAGTAATCTATAGCTGAGTGCGCATATAGTAAATACAACGGTTGATCCAGGTTGTGTGCAGATCAGTAGGAGTAGATAGAGAATAAAACCAAAGAGCATGGGACAGAAAGATATTGATTTACTTAGACATATCTTAAAGAACAGTTTGCAGGTCGTAGACTTCAAGGTGCTATACACATTTCTCATGCCAGATGAAGAGCACCTTGGTGGTTTTTCCCATATGGGTTTCCACGTTATTTCTTATGTTGAATGATTGATGAATGTTGAATGTGTATGTGAATGTCAAGTAGTTTCTTACTGTATATTGATGAGTTACTATTGAATGTATGCTGCCATCTTATTAATCAGTAAATGAATGAATGTTTAAAGAATTATTGGAATGTTATGTATGAGTTCATGGTCAAACTGCTAAGTTAAACTATAATTTGAGCGGTGTCTGTCAAGTGTAAGGAATCAGTTGCGTCGCACAAGTTGCACCAGTTGTTGAAGTTAAGGACAGGCTTGTGTCACGTGCACGCTGACATACAGTTGTGCCCCGGTCGTGCAAGTGAAAGACTCCATTTCCCTATCGCCTTTGTTGAGCGCCTTGGCCATGCACTAAGGGACTATAATCCCTCTCCAACTACGGAAACATGGTTCTGGAAGTTACCCATTAAGATATATCGGGTGAGACTGCACCTGCCTCTCAGGCGTTGCCAACTAAGCTTGCTTTATCATGCCAATGTCTTTTGGTGTCTTTTTGGTATTGTGTTGTTGTTGAACTGCGGGTCTAGACAAGAAGGAGAAAGAGACCAACAAATGTAAATACTAACAATGAAAACAAGTGTTCGTACCTTAACCGAAAGTTCGAAGAAGCCAGTCATTGAGTTTTCAATCCAATGCTTGAAACCTACAACTCGTCCTCAACAACAAATATATCCAAGCATATAATATATTCATGAAATGTTAGCTCCTACTCTAGCATAATCCATTTAAACATGTATGAAGCAAATATACCCATGGAAATATATATATAACATGTGCACATGAAATTGGACAAGAAAAGAGTATTTCTATTAATTCAAACAGAAGTACAAAGTGATAACCTTTTCCAGCGACTCGTCGGAACCGAAAAATCAAGTTCCTCCACCTGGGACTCCACCACTTCAATCCTCCATACCAAGGAAATATCACAAAGACAATGGAGATCTTGGGACATGAACATAAAGGGTTCTATCAACAACGATAAAGGGATGCAAACTCAAGCATATGGCAATGGCGGGAAATTTCGCTATAGTTTCCTTACTCTCGAAGTTTCTCCTCCTCCAATGTTTCACAATGGTTTAATATATAGCCCTCAAATGGGAAATGGAGGGTCGAATCGGAGTGTTTCCATGAATATAGAATTCCAAGGATCAAGTTATTCGGTACTTAATGAGGAAAAATCTGAATATTTTTTGTTTTGAGCACAAAACCTAATGTACGTGGGTTGTAATGGTGCAATATGCATGTACGTTTGCTGCAAAGTTGTTCACCTGCATGTGTCTTCAAAAGTGTCATTTTTGGGGTTATATTGAAGCATCGGGACTATACTGAGTAAGGGGGGTATAGTGAGTCTGCATAGTGACAAGGGAAGGCCACCAAGGCATGATGCATAAGATTTGGAAAATCACACTATAATAATTGCTCTGGTATTATATCTATAATGCCTCTCTACTAGTCCTTGTTCGAGATTCTATGCAACAGATGAGGTGAAATAAGCCATGGTCTATTGTTGTTTTATACTTATAATTGTTTCATATGCTTGATCGAGATTTCTAAGAAGCTTAATCAAGCTTTGAAAATGCAATGGCTCGATCAATATTTGAATGCTCGATTAGGGTTAATAAAAACCCTCGATCATGCTACTGATATTGATCGAGGGTTTTACTAACCCTTAATTGAGCGCTTATTTAAGTCCTTGTTCGATCTTTTTAAAGCTCGATCAAAGGCTTGTAGAAAGCTTGATTGAGGTCATTTTTTACCAAAATCATATCCTCCACTTGCCAAAAGTGTTACCCATCTTCATGGGAACACCCAATCACAACATGGTGGTAACATAACTTTAGATAAATCATACTAAAGAACTCGGAACCCTGAAGTCGATAAAAAATATCATCAATATGAGGGATTGGATATAAATTCTTGGTAATGATTTTGTTTAGGGGTCCGTAATCAATATAGAGTTGTCATGTCACATCCTTCATATGAAACAATTGAATTGGGCTCCCACAAGGTGACGCAATGATTGAATGTGGCCTTTTTGGATGAACTATTGGATCTGACATTTTGTTTCCTCATTATAGAATAAATTGTATAAATATTTGGCCATTCGGTAAAGGAGAAGAAAGTGTCAAATAAATTGAATATTTAACGTGTCGGGACAGAGGCACACCTTTAACTGAGGAAAATATATAATGATATTCCTCTACAATATTTCCACCTACTTATGTAGCATAGAGAGGCCTCATATTGAGGTTATGGTGGTTGTTTTGACCTTTTGCTCACCTTTTCACTACAATAGGACAAATTTATTGACATAGAGATTAACTTTTGACATTGCTTTGTTAGATCAAGTAAATTACAGTAGTCAAAACTACTTCTGTTACCATATACAGTTTCCTTCCCAAATAAATATTGACACTATATGCCCTAGACTCATAAATTTCAAGATGTTCCACATATAAGGTTGTCCTAAAATAAAATTGCAAACTTCAAGTGGGGAAACCTCACACGATACCTTATCGTTGAAGGGATTGACACCATGGGACAAGTACATTGCTAATTGATGTAGATGTCTCATCTTTGGCTTGACCAATTGATGTTGTATGGTTGGGGGTGTGTCATTGTCAATAGGTTCAATATCTTGATGACCTTGGCTAATATCATATTCTCCTGGTTACCACTATCAACAATGAAGAGAAGTCCCCTTCGACCTCATCTAGGATTCAAATATGTGATCCCCTTCCTCGATCTCTTCTAGTTGTTATGATTCGATATTTGCAATCGCAATGGTTGCATTAGATTCCATGTCAATGGGTCTCTTTCCCTTATCTTTCTCTGAATTGGTTTCTAGGCCAGATTCCAACTCTTATTATTTCACCTTAACCAAAAATGATTGTTTCCAGCAACAATAATCAATATTGCGCCAAGGGATTTTTTGGAACTCACACCACTTTCCAATGTCTGGTTTTTACTACTTGTTACTCTTCTTTACTTCTAACTTGGACCGGTTGTCTTAATGTAGGCTATAATTTCTCAGTTCTCTATCCTATGAGTTAGGGCCACCTTTACCATGCTTCTATTGTAGTAGATTCATAGACCCAAACTCTTATTTACTATTCTAATTAAATTTTTGCTTGATTTTGACAGCATATCAATAAGCATCCCCTAGTGATGAGATGTCCAATAACTCCATGTTTGTTTCGATGTATGTGTGTAGGCCACTTTAGTTTTTCAAAATGATCTTTAAGTCTCTAATACCCAACTTTCAGTGTAAGGTATGGAATATATTGGTGCACTCTAACATCTTCTTGTCTCTCTCCTAATGAAGAGTTTTTTGTATCATGTATTTGTTATCATAGTTTCCAACAAGGTAGAATTTCTCCTTGGGGGAATCAATAAAAGATGTCGACTAAGTGGGTTTTATCCTAAATGTTGCATTTTATCTTCAGCATGTCTATCCTAGTAACATTTCCACCAATATTTGACATGGGGAAGGAACTTGAGTGTGAATGTAGTCTTTCTGATGTCAGAAAAAATTTAAACAAAGTAATAACTTCTAACATATTTAACCATTTATCCAAAGCATATGCATCTATCTGTGTGAGTCCATGAAAATGGTTAACACTTTTCAATGAAATGTGGCATTCAAAGTTTTGTATTTTACATTCTTTTAGATTGATCCCCCCATAACTAATATAATCCTTGTGAATTATACATGCAGTAAAAAATAAGCTTGTAGAGAATTGTATTGTCTTTCTAACAATATTTTTCACAAAATTTTAGTGTTATTGAATGTGCCAAATTTATATTTATTTCAATATGTGTCCTTATAAATCTATAAAAAAGTTAACAATGTTCTTGTTAATTAATTCAATGTTCAATATAAAATTTTCAAAACAAAATATATGATGATGATCTACACATAACATAGTACATCCTCTCTTTTTTTATTATATGTTTTTTGTTAAGTTGATCCATTAATATTTAAATCACATATTAGACATCTTTGGGTTCCCGTTAACCTTTTTCCAAATATTTACATAAATTGAAAAAATAGAAATACCATTTTAAAGAGAAAATATCCATGGGATCTCGCATACCTTTTATAATTTGTTGGTTGTGTATTTTTTATGCTATTGCTTTTTTAAGGCCTTTGAAACTTTGGGAACAAAATCAATATAATTTTTTAAATAAATGGTATAATAATAAAAATATAATATCAAATTATATGACATTAGATAGAGGATTAATTGAGGAATCCATTTCACTTAACTCTACCACCTAAGATGAATGATATGAATGTGTTTTACCCTCTTACAGTTATAGCTATAGAAAATATTATAGCAAGTGGGATGAAATTCATCAATTTAAGTGCTTGATAGAGCTATATAGCTCGGCCGAGAATTTTAAAAGTATTGATTGAGTGTTATACATAGAATTTCAAATAGCTTGATCAAGGGTGAAGAAAACCCTCAATTGTGGTCAAAAAGGTGGCTTTATCAAGCTATGGAGCTTGATTGAACTATCTTCTTAACCAAAACCCCTAATACAAATATTTTGTAATGAGAATTTTGGTTTAAAAACAGCTCAATTGAGCTATGGATCTTAATCAATATATCTTTTTAACCAAAATGCGTAACTTTACATAAAAATAAAAACATTTGTTGAAGCAAATCCTCAATATATTATTATTTTGCAGGATGAAGATTATGCATGTGGTACTTTGGGGGAGTTAATGGGAAGCAAATCCTTCTAATATTTGGTTTTACTTTCCTATTTATGGTTTTTTCATATATAGATCATGCTTTTCCCTTCCAACATTTGGTTTTACTTTCTTATTGATGGTTTTTTCATATATATATATATGTATATATACATAACCCCATATTTTGCTTCCAGAGTACCAAGGTGCTATATAACCTAGTATGGGGTTGTTATAGGACGAATAAAGAAAAAAAAAACTTTTAGGAAAACATATGTCGACTCAATTTTAAATTTTACACAAAATCTAAAAAAATAACACTAGCCTAGATCCATTTTAAACCTAGATCTATCAATCATTCAAAGAAATCAAATTTCTTGAGGTGTACTAAATGTTTTTATCATAAATTTTTACACTTCAAGAAAAAATTTAGATATCGGTAAATTTGATCCCTCTATGTGCTTGATAGAT
>LPNX010496777.1:167032-289096 GCA_001517045.1 Pseudotsuga menziesii | reverse complement strand
ATATATATATTTGTCAAATAGTAATATCTCAATAGTCCAGCATAGTATATAAAGCTTTAAAAACTCTCAAAGTAAAGTTATCTTCTTATATTTATTGCATCGGCTTATATTTATTACATCGGGGCTTGATAAAAAAATAAAACTTCAGTTTATATCTTCTATCCTCAATCCAACAATTAAACACCCTTCCTTATCTCTTGTGAAGTAATTTCAAATATCTAATATAAAATATGTCTAACCCCTCCCTAAACTCCTTGAGGTATAAAAGGCCAAATATTCAATTTAAACATTGTTTGAGTAATGAATGTGCTATAATATGCATTTATATATATATATAGATAGATAGATATCATGTTAACATCCATAGCTAATGCTGGAGATTTATATCATGCATAATATTATCACATCTCATCTTGTTGACCATGAACATAAAATCTCCAAAGACTTGCAAATAGTAAAGTTCTTATACTTGGCTAGTTGTAAAAATTCTCTTAGTGCTAAAATTTCAGAGCAGTTCTTTGTGCCATGGCCCATTGAGGAACTAAAATTATAAAATATCACTCATCTAAATACAATACACCCCCAATTCCACATATGCATCCGTCGCCCTAGCAAGTGCCATCAAAAAATCCCCATAAATGAGATCTATCCACAACTAATTCACTAATATGTCTTATCTTTGAGACTTTCCCCTTTGTTTTATAATCTTGAGCAATGGCACATATTTTAAATGAAACTTGGAAGGTTTGCATGTTTTATCCTCAAATAAGCATGAATTGCATGCCACCCAAATTGCCTAGAAAGTAAAGAAAGGAACAAGAAGTTCTTTATTTTTTGTCTTTTGGAATATTGTTTGAGATTCTCCTTAATGTAACCCCCATTCCACATTCCACACATTGCTAACATTAGCCCGCTAACTTATGTCTTTCCATACTTATAATGAGAAAGGGAACAAGGAAAACAAATGCAAAACATTTCCATCCTCATTTTGCATAAATATAAAATACCAAGTCCATGTTTATTCTTCCTTTGTAGGATATCCCAAGTAGGTACTCTATTCTTCGGAGCTAACAACATGAACAATTTTTTCTTCCCAAGTGTTCTCACCTTCTGTATCTTTCTCCACCACCAACAACCTTTCCTCTCTAGAGGAGGCATTGTGACTTCATAACCCAAGTTAGCAATCTCACCTATCTCATTCATATTCCAGCTTAGTTCATCTAGTTTCGCTTTTAGTACTATATGACCATACCTAAATTTTGATATGTAATTCCAAAATTCAACAAGTGCACCTTCTAACCCAAGTTGGATTGCATTAATCCAAACCTATTGCCAATTAATATTTGTTTGACCTCCATCAGTGATTTGATTGAGGGTCATAATGCCAAGTCCATATAAGCACTAAATCAAAACATCAAAAAGTAAGATAGAATTGCCACATCCTATGATGATCTATGTGTAATGCATGTGAATTTATCCCCACTGACAATGAAGGCATCTCTTTTTGTTTATGTATACATAATCCTCCAAACAATTCATTATCGCATGTAAAGTCTAGTTTTTTGGACCTCAAGTGATAGTGTCCCCTCCTCTTCCCGATTAAAGAATCGATAGCACCACTCAAAACCTCCTCTTACCCTCCTTCAATAATATGCCATCACTTCCAATGTTAGAACTAGAAGTAATAAAATAGGTTCCCTCATTCACCATGGGCTTAATGGAAGGGCCTAATGGATTTAGCCTACCACCATTAATCTTTGACTTTCCAATAAGCTACAACAATTATTTATTCTCACACCATTAATATTCAATGGGTGGTCATTAAAAGATATAGAGAATCTTCCATTAAAACAAAGGAAGACACTGAAAATGAATATGAGCAATATCACAGATCTCTTAGAGATTCATGCTGTAAACAAACCAATCACGTAAGAAACAACATATTCACCCTAAAAACCCAAATGAGAAAATCAACATTAAATATTTCTTCAACTCTTTGCTTCAGCAATCTCTAGTTACAATGTAGCTCTAGACTCTAGCATTCTCCTCTCTTGGCTAGCGAACATGCAAAAATCCCTTTGAAAGTGAAATTACAAGAGGTTATAAGAGAACTAGTAGTTAATGGGAGTGCCAAGAAGCTAACCCTTCAACATCCATTCCTCTTATTTTCATTTAATTTCTTCATAATTACTGATTTTCCTCTCGTCTTATGTACATTTACATTTGCATCATCTTTAATGTTTTATCTAACCTTCTTTAGTTGTTGACTTGTCTTATGTATTAAGGCTTGTAACCATTGCTTTGTGTTCAGATCCATTTTGGATCATCATATTTAGAATGTTCTTGAGCTTTGGAATTAAAGCTTGCAAATCACTTCATAATCGTACGCAAGTGCATCTAAAATTATCAAGGATGATGTGAATCAAAATGCAAGGTATACATTTAAAGAGACCTATTAGAAATTGCAATGTTATAAGTTAATTTCCAAACAATTAGGATTGCAACTTTGGACAACAATACAAAGAAAATTAAAATCATCATGAATATGGTGAACATCTCTTTTTGTTGATTGGTTATTGTAAAGTGAACTCTTTGCCTATAATAATTCCTTTTTCCCAAAGTTGTGAACTCATCACCACCACCAACTCTTTGATTGCCACCGCAACCTAGAGAGCATTCAACAATATATTTTCCAAATGTCTTCTCTAGATATTACTCTTTTATTTCACACTTACATAAAAATGGTTTAATGATGTTATAAAGTTCCAAACTTGTCAATAATAGAAGAACATCAGGTTTAGTGTTTGTGCCTAGTTTACAGAGAACTTATGATTTGGTCATCTACTTTTAATCAAACCACACTATGTTATCTGCAACTTCCACTTCTAAAAATTTTGATAATCATCCATACTTAATTGACAAGGTGTGGAATCTCGATCTTATATTTATACATGTTTTATAATGAGATAAAGTTGTAACTCAACCCTGTATATCTATTGATCATCATATTTATATATAGTGTCAATATAAAATTGTATGATTTTGAAAAAAATAAGTTCCAAATGTTTCTTTTGTGAAACTAAGTGATAGTTCAATTCAATATAACATGAATTTTAGTATGATATCAAGATACTCCTAACATTCACACAAATTCATAAAACATTTATAAAAAATAAGTGAAGCAATAATATAACTCAGATATTTTTTGAAAAAAACCTATGTCAAAATTTAAAAGTTAATAATGAAAAAATTGAAATCTCTCAAAACCATTTTTTTTTAAATAAAGCAAAATCACAACACAGCCCTTTAAATATTAAAGATCAAACACCTGCACCTTTTCTCTCCTTCATTATCGTTACCTTTGATTGAAATTATAATTTGGCACCTACCATGGAGAAGAGGAAATTAAGTGTGAAACTTTATAATGACAATGGTTTTGTGGCATTGAGCACGAAGAAGAGGAAATGTAAGACAAGGAGATTGAAGCTACCGTCATAGGAATTCAGCTTACCATAAGAAGTTTGAAATAATCAAATGAAAGTCGTGTGTTGCGTCTTCTCCTCTTTATGTCGATAGACATTTAGATATTATCAGAGATTTTGGATTTGTTTGAGGGGATCAACAAGATTAACCCAAGTGTAACAAATGTACAACAAGGATTCAATTTATGGCCGTTGTATCTTGTTATGCTTAAATGCATCTTGATTAATATTTAAATAAGCTTTACTTAAAGGGTGCTTAAAGAAACTAGTAACAATTTGCTTTTGTTTTTTCATATTGAGTCTTCTCCTCTTTATGTTGATAGACATTTAGATATTATAAGAGATTTTGGATTTGTTTGAGGGGATCAACAAGATTAACCCAAGTGTAACAAATGTACAACAGGGATTTATTTTATGGCCGTTGTATCTTGTTATGCTTAAATGCATCTTGATTAATATTTAAATAAGCTTTACTTAAAGGATGGTTAAAGAAACTAGTAACAATTTGTTTTTGTTTTTTCATATTAGTTTTTTTATTTATTAAATAGTATGTGTTTTAAACTTATATTTAGAATTTTTTATTAAATAATATTTGTTTTGTGCTTATATTAATTCTAATAATCTGGTATAAATAATAGGTATAAAATTATATATTTTAGTCTTTGTTTAATGGTAAATTTTCAAGTAATTGATTGTGATAACTGTCCTTGATTAAATTAAGTAGTTGATTGTGTTAACTGTTCTTGATTTAGTTGATTATGCTAACTATTATTGTGGCTGTGCTAATTAATCTTATTATTAAAGACAATTGCAGTTACATGAGTCGTGTACTTCAGTGTCTCCTCGTTAATATTTTATCAAAAACAATTGCAGTTATATGCGTGGTGTTTGTTGAATACAGAAATGAGATCTCTCTGATATGGGCTATAAAACTACTTGAATTCTTCGATCAGTTCGTTGGGGCGCAGGTTTTCATCTCCGAGTTCATCTTCAGCGCGATTGGGCCGCTGACTGGAACGAATTGCAAGCCTGCTAGAGGTTCGATCCGCAGAAAGGGCTACCTCGATTTGAATGGCAGCCAAATTGAAGACCGCGACGGCTTTCTCCGAGTGGATGGTTTGTTGAAGGGCCTTTTCTGTTCTGTTTGAAGGCGTTATACCAAGTGAAGGAGACTGTGTGGACGTGCTCCTCATCGTTGGAGATGAGGAACTTTGACTCCATAACCCATAATTCTGTAGCAAACCTACAAGATGCCAACTGGTGTGAATCGATGGGCAAGATCTACTACTATCATGGTAATGTTTATTAAAATTCCTAACCGTCTACTACTATCATGGTAATGTTTATTAAAATTCCTAACCGTCTGGTTTCAAATAGTTGAGAAATATACTTTGGATAAGTACTTGGACATATAACCAACTTCACAAAACATATTTATGGGGCAGTATCAAAGTTAGATAAAGGGCCTGCTACTTATGATACGACACAACTCAACTCGATTCAAATTCAACATGCTTGCTTTCTTTCCTTGATAAGTAATCAACTTATAAACTTGTAAATTTAGTAACTTGTAGATTTAGTACGTGAACTTTGGTATAAGAAGGCATAATTCATATACAAAGAATATAACATATAAACAAAATAACAAATCAGAGGATACAGTAGGTCATCTCATTTTGACCAAATTTATATGGCTAAGACACCAAGAAAATACAAACGGTTTGCTGATAGGAAATATCAACGCAAGTATCAACTGTTTCCTATACAAATATGGTCTCCAATCAATACAAAATAACAACAACGACAACAAAAGGAGTATTAGTATACGTTGCTGAAAACACATAGATGAAAGCCCAATTGTGATCCCACATGGTCGTCTCTGAGAGTATGTACCATGATATCATTCCAGCCCAAGTATTCTAAGTTCGACAAAGATTGAGGCTAAAAACAGTTAAAAAAGATTAGAAGATTTATGGCATCAAAACCTGTTAAACAATTAGCCGTTATAGGAACACACCGGTAAATCAGTAGTATGTTGCAGAGCCTGTTAAGATGGGACATCCTGTCAGTTGAAAAATTGGACCAAATTTTATGAACTCAATCATATTTGCTTCTTTATCAAATGCTGCCAATTTCACCGCCAAGTATACACGGTACTTCTCTGAATCTGGTAAGTAGGCACAAATCTTATTTACTTTTATTTTGAACAGTGATCCAAATCCTTTGGTTGTACTAGATTGGGGAGACTCAGCCACATATTTGATGGAGGTCATACTAGTAATTATTTCTAATCCTTCTTCCTCTCATCATCAGATATCATAACTAATCAATGATCTTAAAAGTAATCTTTACAGCTCACTTCTTCCAAACATCACAAACGTAAATGCTATCCAAGCTCCATTACATGTAAAACTTTCTTCTTTATATTAAAAATTGAATTCCAAAATGCTTTCCTTGTCGCAAGAAATTACTCTTATTACTCGGAATATATTTAAGAAAACTGTCCTCAATATAGAGCACATAACCATAGTAATTTAACTGTTCCTTGTAAAAAACGAAATTCAAGATATGACTGTCAATCCTTCAGCATGTCATCAGCTTCATGTACATAAAAAAATTCAAAAAAATGTCTGAATAGACCAACGTAGGAATCAGACAGCGAGCATAGAAATAACCATCGTAGGACTTGCGGTGGCATCAGTTTCTCATTTCCCCAGGAATCATCTTCATGCACATTTGAAAACAAATCTTTACTGAAATGTGTTGCACCTTAATTATTCTCTCTGAAAGTGAGAATGCTAACAAAAATAAATCTATGATTTCAAAAGTGACGATGATACTGATTTCCTGTTCCTATCTACATATTTTATGGATGGAACATCTAGTTATAAAGGTCTTAAACGACAGAGGGCACCGAATACGTAAAATATGAGTTCCCTCATTTAGCACATAGCTCCCTTAAAATCCTTGATCTACCTTGAAAGATATGATGAGATCTATACACCCCATCTATAAATTGACCCAAATCAGTTTTGAGGCTGCAAGGATAAAAAGCATGAAATTAGACACCTAGGTTGTAATCTCTGACCGGATATAGGAAAAGATATAGCAATATTACTTTGCCGGGGCAGTGTTATTTAGTAAATAGAAAAGGGAACGTCTTTCCATAGTTATAGAACATTGTAGTCCCAGAATTGAGTGAAATTCCGAGGTAATGAAAAGAAAAGCAATAGACTTAAGCGGAAAGAACCACATTACATGTAGAATAGCTAACCATAATAGTAAAAGCAATCTATATCTAAAGTTTAAACAATAAACCATGACAATAACTGTGACTTCTAGTTTTTAAGTTTTGTATTTCAACAATATAGCATTCAAACAAATCTTTTCAGTTTTACAAAAGGCAAAAGCAGGGTCATGACTACAAATGCAAGAATATAATTCTAATTCAACAATTATTTTCAGGAATATAATTCTAATTCAACAATTATTTTTAATGACAACTGAAAGAATTATCATACGCAATGGCTCCTGGAATGTTAGGAAGACCAAGAACCTTCGGTTCTTAGCTATCAAATCATACAATGATCAAATGGATATGAATTCAGCACAGCTTTCAGCACTCATATTTCCCTTGATAGCACAAAATCATGATCCAATGTTAATCTGACTATACACAATTTCATATCCTTAAAATATAAATCGTGCCCATAATATGAATCTGTTCTTCAGGACAAAATCATGGGATAAAAATCTGCTGCCCAAGTGTGCACTTCTTGTCGAACTTAGTATCATGACTAAGTAATGACCAAATAAGGCCCTCTTGATTGGGTTTGTATGTGAACCATGGTTTTACAAATAGAAGAATTATAACACGCTTAGATAGTTGGATACCTCCTTGAGGGTGCACATATTGAGCACGATTCTCCACAAGAATTATGATACAAAGCCAAAGAGAACAATCTGTCGTAGACCAGACAATCCACAGGCTCTACAAATATAAAATGAAGAGTCTATGCTTCACCAGCCAGTGAACATTTCTAATCAGCGACAGTCCCTATGGAACAAAACTCAAGCCACCATTAGGAACACAACTTTTGAAGAATCGGAATAGTTTGTGCCGCTCTGTAGGCTTGTAATGCAAAAGGAAAGCAGGATCTTCTCTAAGAGAATCATGGTATTGCTCTAGAAGTGATACAATATGGTCAAAATCTGGTCGCTTGTCTGGATTTGTTGCCCAGCATCGCTTGATAAGGTGAACAAATGCAGCAGGGCAAGCAGTCGGCAAAGGTGGCCTGGCATTCTGCGCCCATTTCAACCATATTTTTCTCTTTTATCAGCAAGTGTATGGTCATTGATAAATCGAGCCTGCAGGTAATAAATCAATATATGCAAAAAGGAAGATTGACTTCTTATGTTTCTTTCTTGCACACCGAAACAAAAACCCTTAAAAAATTTCTTTTACAAACAATCTGGTAATATTCTCGCTTCCAAAAGTGAGATTTAACAAATGTTACAAAGATCAGGATTACTTGTTCATCCAACAAATATATTGAATACCTCTTAAATTAACAACCAAAACAGTTGTATTCAAAATTTCAACTATGAGCACAGGTTTTAATAAAAATCATTTTCATTAATACAAAAAAAATCAGGCAGCCTAATGTGCATGGGACTAATGGTGGGCAACGAGGAGTTTCACATTATATACCAAGGTTCCATTCTGAAGGAATTTATGGCACCTTGAAATAGCCAAGGGACACCTGGAGGTAGGGGTCAAGTTATGACGATGTATGGCAGGATCCCATCAAAAAGGTCTGGCCTTGCTTTATATTGATGGAGGGTAGAATCCACACCACCATATTAAAAACCTGACACCACCCCATGTTCTTCAAGGCCTGCCATTTTGATGAAGGTCCCTCATCAATCACTTCATTAAATTAATTTGGTAAGATGGCATCTGTGCCCAAATTACTGCCAAATGATCAGTTGAGTCGTCCTTATACATACCACCTCTTTATCAGTGACACCAAGATTTTGGTTTTAGCTTATGGTAAATAAAGCTCGTGCTTCACCCCATTCTCGCTGGCCTAGCTTCAGGCCTCTGAACACAAACTCCTCTGCCCGGGTGCTACTCCAAGGAATCAGAATTGGGGGCTCTTCCTTGGACAACCCTCTGTTGGCTCCTTCACCCAGCTCTACACCAGTTTTAAGCACTAAAGCTGACCATGCATCAATGAAGTTGATGATGGATAAAAATTGTGATGCTAATTGAAACATGCCTTCTTCTCATTCTTCTGTTGTTGAAAACTTGATCCTGCTGGTGCACTTGGAGATACTTCTTGTACTGTTCACGTGGGGTCTTCTTCAAGAATGCAACCTCCAAGTATTTTACAAAAAAGACAAGTCGTTCCCTTCATTACAATCTTGTTTGGCAAGGAACGCAGGAAAAAGGAGATCTTGCAATCGCATGTTTTCTTTTTGCATGTGGAATAGCATTTAATGTAGCACACTCCCCCTTTTACTATGAGAGAGTGTGTGCCACAAATGAGGGTCCTAAAGGATCCATTCCTCATGATCTAGATGAATAACCTTATTTTATGTTTATGTCAATCTTTCTTTCTTATCATTGTACTTCTGTTTTTTCTCTAAGGAGTCACCAAAACCTTTGTTTTTTCCCTTAAGGCATTGACTCAAATTATTACATGGTAGGGAATAAATATATTTTTGTCTTAGCTTGTAAAAGTTGTAACTATCGTTCCTTTGATTCTTGAAAATTTAAATTTCAAACTTTTAAAGTTCAAGATTTAAAGTTTTATTTAAAAATTTAAATCTCCCTTTATGTTATGCATGGTAATATATACAATGTTCCCCCAAGTTTCCGGGACGGGGGGATGCGGGAGCGGGGAAACGCACATTCGGGACGCGTAGAGACCACCCCCAAATTTAGGGATATTCGGGGGAGGGACGTGGGGATGTCTCTAAAATTATAAAAATAAAATAAAATATCAAAAATAATAATTCATTTGATGTATATTAATGATTGTGCAATGTAAATACTAAATATATCAGTTTATTTTCTAAGTAGTACCAAGTAGGAATTGTAAAATGTGAAAATAATGGGAAAACATTAAAAAAAAATTCCTAGAGGCATGGTTGGGGAGGGAAAGTTTCGCCCAGGAGTCCCCAAGTCCCCGAGACGCAGGAAACATGGAAACGCGTCCCCGACCCTACGGGACGCGTCCCCGTGGAACACTGAATATATATATATATATATATATTTGTTTTGGCTTGTAAAAGTTGTAACTATCGCTCCTTTGATTCTTTAAAATTTAAATTTCAAATTTTTATAAACTCTCTATGTAATATGTTGCATTTAACTGCTAACATATCCATGTACCAGGTTTTTAAGGATCCAAAATTATATACACCGCTCCCCCCATTACCCACATATCCATGTAAACTTGACTATATCAGAATACTTATCAGAAACATACTCCATTTCACCATATGCACTTACAAAGGTGCATCAATAATCACCATACTACATATTCTGGATAGAATGGCAAAAAATAAAACATTTGTTAAATCCGTCCTTGTTAATATGATGAAACTTAAAAGATACTCCATTCAGATAGTGCCAAACAAAAAGGCGGATCCTTTGCTTAACTCAATTCTTCATAGGATCATTGAATATGTTACTTTGGACAATCAAATTATTAATCCATCACCTGGTAGAGGGAAAACATTCAGGAAAAGATTCACCATCCTCCCAAATTGAACCACCCTTGACCAACAATCCAAATGAAATGGGTAGGGGATGAGGATGTTCATTTGAAATAGCATATTACTCATATCTCAGATTCAGGATGAGGATGTTCATTTGAAGTCACCAGGTTCAAAATATTTCAAGCTTAAAGTTCAAAACTCGTCAAAATTCAAGAGATTTCGAATAAATTCGTTGAAGTTCAGCAAACTTCAACTGAATTTGAATCCGAACATATTGGAGAATAAATTCATATTAAATTCGATTTTGTGCATTAATGTTCAATGAAGTTTAATTTTTTAAGGTTGAAGGAAAAAACCCAGTTTAAAGCTCTCCACCCCTGTTTCATTCTTTCGAAGTTTCCTCTTGCCGCCTTGCATTCATCCCATGTTCATTTCTCTGAGCTCTCACAAATCCAACCGGCAAACAGCGACCCCTCCCGAGTTCCCTCACACTGCACAGACCCAACACTGCCTACACCTGAGTCCTCTCTCTCTCACAGACTGGACATCGAGAAGCATGTTATACAGTTAGCCCACTAATGTACCAAAAGTAAAACAGTCCTTAGTATCATAGACACGTTACTTTTATTTGACTCCTGTTTTATTCATTGTTTTTAAAAATATAGCATATCGCTATGCTACCAGAAACCTGAACAGGAGATGCATTTCTATTTCCATTCCCATTCCCATTCTTGTTTCCACTTCCATCTTGACAGTATATTTAGTACATTACTAATCAATTTTATATACATAATATAATCTGGAATGGAAGATGGATTCACATTACTCATCCCCAAAACCCACCATCCCCATTTCTTGTTCAGTTCCCATTTTGAATTTCATTTCTCATTTCCTGTTTATGGTCATGTGGGCATATTGTAGGCATATTTTCCAAAAGTCAGCACCACAGGCTTTCAAGCTTGCAGGTACAAGTTAAGTCACAATTATCGATGCTTTTGTAGAGATGGCATACTTGTCATATGTTCACCGGTAGATTCACTTGAGATTTATTACTTTGCTGGTTCAGCATCTGCCATGGGTTACAAGGCTAACAATTCAAGACAGATCTGACTGTTAAAAATGCAGTTCATCAGATAAAACTCTGGAAACAAGAGAGGGTGGTATTGACAAGTCAAGGTGTTTCTACATTGTTGGATGCAGGATATATATGTTGAATTACCATGAGGGGTATATGAGATTGTCACTACAGACCTCAATCCCCTCACAAGAAGGTGGAGTGCCATTAGCAAGCCCAGATCTATAGAAGCCATTTAATTGGCATTCATGTGACCAACAAACAAAGAAAGCACTATTTCCCCTTCTTGACCAAAGTGTAAATTATGCAATTGCCAATAGTTAATTTTCATGAGGGTTTGAATGTTTATTTTCATCAAGCCCATACCTTCTGTGATACTGCAAAAGCAGCTTGTACTGGGGTCATCTCTTGAAATGGGATGAGCGCTGTCAAGAGCTCCCAAAGAACAATTCCAAAGCTGTACACATCAACTTTTCTTGTATATGGCTTTTCTTTGATCATCTCTGGTGCCATCCAGCGGTAAGTACCCATAAAGCCTCTCATTGTGTCACATTGGGACTCCAAACATGACACCCCAAAATCAGCCACTTTCACACACATGTCATCACCCAAGAGAAGATTCTCTGACTTCAGATCCCTATGCATTATACCTTGAGAATGAAGATATTTCATTCCCCGAGCAATATCTAGGGCCATCTTCAAAATAAGTTTCAATGGAAGTGAATGTGGCTCCTGCTTATGAAGGTATGTTCTCAATGAACCTCCAGGCAAATATTCAGTGATGATGCAAAATACAGGAGGCTTCTTGCATGCCGCAACAAACTGTAAAATCCAATTAAATTACTTAGTCAGTTAACATGTTGAAATAAAATGGCTACCTGCTTTGACCATTCCACAGTCTTACTGCTTGTGTCACATGAAGGTTATTAGTTACAAAAACTACCTGCTTTGACGATTACACAGTTTTATTGCTTGTGTTACGTGAAGGTTATTAGTTACAAAAAGTACAAGACACACAATAACAGCTACGACAATTTGTATAGGTGGTCATCAATGGAAAACAATTGTATCACTTCTGACAATCTTAAGACTTGGAAACCTGGAATGAAATTAAAAAGCTTATATCACATTTGTTTTGAAGAAACCTGGAATGAAACTTTAAAAAGCTTAAGCCTTACTTAGATCATATTTGTTTCTGCAAATGGAATTTATAGCAAATTCAAGCAGGTACACAATCAACAGCCAGAACTATAGAGAGATGACAACCAAGCAGTTGTCAAATCAGAAGAAAAAATATGAAGTTGAAAAACAAAACAGGAAATCAACAGATTGCAATGACTTCAAAATTCAATTGGTGAAATATGAAGCTCAATTTGAAAGAATCTAGTTTTAACTTTAAACTGACGTTACAAAACTACAAATACAGGTTTTACAAGAAAGAAAAGTAGTCAGTCAATTGGAAAATGATAAATAGGCAACAGATAATCATCAAGGGAGTCCTACTAAGGACTAGGAACATCAGAAATCGACTTTATCAGAAAACCTACTTCATTTTAGAACCAAATTTCTGCCTTTTGAATTAATAGAAATTAAAAACTCACAAGTAGGTTAAAAGATATAAAATGGCTTTTACATTCTGTTGCCATGGTTCAGTCTTTAGTTGTAACTCGTAACCAGAAAAATAGTATCCAAGAGAAAATGCCTGAAATAGCCTATATGCCACTTCATGTTAGCACAATCCAATCAATGTTTTCAGAAGCACCAATTTACAGAAGACAACAACTAAATGCAGAATTGATAATTATGTAGATTTAATTCAAATTTTCATATCAACTGAATTAAGATGTACGTTGAAAACAAAACCACCAGAAATAGTCTGACAGCAGAGCATCTTGTAGTCAGGGACTCTGGCGGGCTAGCTCAAAGCTCATGCAGGAGGTCTCAGGTCGATCCCCTTGGATGGCTGCCTCTGTTGTGTGCTTCACTGGATGTCTATACATAGTCTGACAGCAGAGCATCTTGTAGTCAGGGACTCTGGCGGGCTAGCTCAAAGCTCATGCAGGAGGATTCAGGTCGATCCCCTGTTGTGTGCTTCACTGGACGTCTATACTGGGTGAGCCACCAATATCAGCACTGATGGGTTTACACTGGGTGCGATCTGTGAAGTGCAGGGAAGTGCCCGGTGGTTTGCCCACCAGGTTTTCCTTCGAAAAAGATAGAGCTTGTAAATTAATTTTAAGATAACCAGAAAAAGTATCTCGTGTTAGGCCTTTACTGTGCAAAATGTAAATGGACTAAAGATATTTTCATATGATTTTACGTGATCACCAGAAGACAAGTTGTTTATGCAAACGTGTTAAGACAATACACAGTTGTAAAATTTCAACTGGCAAGTATCTAACAACTGTGGACAGGTTAGTAAATACTAAATCTATTCATAATATATTACATTCTTTGTAAAAACACAAAGAGCTACAGTTGCATAATCCCAACAAAGATTCTCTACATCTGCTAGTTTTGAAACCCACTATCCCAAGTTTACAACAGATTTTGAAAGGAACCAAACAAAAGATAATCATCTCAAAATAGATTGTTAAGATCCAAACCTTAAATGGACTTCAGATATTTTCATATGATTTTTTGTGAATACTAGAGGACAAGTAGTTTAGGCAACCTGTAAAGACCATAAGCATCTGAAAACTTTATTTGCCAAGCAACTCACAGCAACTTTGGACAGGTTGGAATGTAAATACTAAATACTAAATCTATTCACATTACTTGGCATTCTTAATGAAAGTGCAGATTGCAACAATAGCATGATCTCAATAAAGCTTCTCTAGCTCTGCTAGATTGAAACCCAATCTCGAGGCTTACAACAGATTTTGAAAGAAACATTTTGGATAAGGTCTTTATAATGTAAAATGTAAATGGAGTTCAGATATGTTATATGATTTTCTGTGAATACCAGAGAGCATTGGAAATTTAATTTGGCAAGAAGCTCACAGTAGCTGTGGACAGGTTGGAATTTAAATACTGAACCAATTCACAATTTATTTAGATTCTTCATAAAAGCACAAAGAACAAGAGTATGATCCCAATAACAATTCTCTAGATCTGTAGGTTTTAAAACCCAATTTCTTAGGCTTATAACAGGTTTTGAATCATTCCTCCCCCCTAAGTAGGCAAGTGGTCCCACAAATAAGTGCAATCTCTTAATTATTGGTTCATTCCTTAACTCTTAAGTAGACAAGTGGTCCTGCACTTGTAAAGTCGCAATCTCTAAGTTATTGAATAATTACTTCCCCCTTAAGTAGACAATTGGTCCCATAGTCATAGAATGACAATTCTTTATGGTTGATCAATAGTATACCAATTAACTTGACTATAGTCTATCACCCCAGTGTTCCACGGAGACACGTCCCACAAGGTCAAGGACGCACTCCCCACGTCTTGGAGACAGGGGTACTCCTGGGGAAATATACCCCCCACCACCACCCCACTGAGAAAAAAATTTTGTTTCTTCATTATTTTTACTTTTTACAATCCCTACTTGGTACTACTTTGAAAATAAATCACTGTATAAATCACAGGTTTTGAATCATTCCTTCCCCCTAAGTAGGCAAGTGGTCCCACACATAAGTGCAATCTCTTAATTATTGGTTCATTCCTTAACCCTTAAGTAGACATGTGTTCCTGCACTCATAAAGTTGCAATCTCTAAGTTATTGGATCATTACTTCCCCCTTAAGTAGACAATTGGTCTTGTTACCAACTAGGCTGTATCCAGTTGGACTCTCCAGTGAGCTGCCAAAGGTGAACCCCCCACCACCACCCCACTGAGAAATTTTTTTTGTTTCTTCATTATTTTTACTTTTTACAATCCCTACTTGGTACTACTTTGAAAATAAATCACTGTATAAATCACAGGTTTTGAATCATTCCTTCTCCCTAAGTAGGCAAGTGGTCCCACACATAAGTGCAATCTCTTAATTATTGGTTCATTCCTTAACCCTTAAGTAGACAAGTGTTCCTGCACTCATAAAGTTGCAATCTCTAAGTTATTGGATCATTACTTCCCCCTTAAGTAGACAATTGGTCTTGTTACCAACTAGGCTGTATCCAGTTGGACTCTCCAGTGAGCTGCCAAAGGTGAATAAACGCTTGTTCAAACTCAGAGTTTAAAAGTCCATCAGGCGTTCTTGGCCCTTTTATTTTTTGTACCACATGTTCATACCCCCTTGGGGAAATTGTAATAAATGTGCTAGCATGAGAGCTCTATGTAAAAGACTTGGCTTTCTTAGGACCTAGACATCAATCCGACTAGCCCAAAGTGTTTTTTCCCTTGATAATTATTGGTTGTTGAACAAACGACTAATAATTTTCAAATTTTTCACTCATACCTCCAAAGTTCGGGTAGTCATCTTGGTGGTTAGGCCTTAGGAGGTTATTAGAGTCTAAGTGTCAACGTATATGAGCATGCTAGGCATCAATCTTGAGTCATATGGGCAGGTTCTAGGTCCCCCTAAGTTTTTGTTCAACTCCGAGAAAAAAAAATTCCACTATTTTAGGCCATTTTTAATGGTTTAATTAAAAAATTTGTAAGGGGCATAAAAACTTGATCCGGAGGCGGAATTTGGCATGGGAAAGCTCGTTTTCACACTCAAAGCATACTCTTTATCACGAGACCACATTTTTATATGCTTCGGGTGATTACAAAGTCACTTAAAGCCATTTTTCGCTAACGATGCATCAAAATGTCAGAATAATGCTAAAGATGCAAAAAATTGGCAAAAGGACAAGGTTCAAGGAATCGAGGAAACATGTTTTAAACATGTGGGAAAGGTGGCAAGGTTGTCTCTAATGATAAGGCAACTTCATCTAAGTTAAAAACGTCATTTTTAAATTAATTTTTAGAGCAAGCGAATTACTTCAATTTCAAAGAAAGCGCCCACCATCTCACGTGGCGATTGGTGTGTGTGGCAAACAAAACATGTTTCATTGGCATGTCATCTCACATGAAGGCAAGTTGTGTAGAAGTCAAGACGACTTGATTGGGAGTTAACTCGACTTCTTTAAAATTGGATTGGAGTGTTGGCAATTCACCATAAGTTAAGATATGCGCCCCTCTCCAAGCTTGACACCTTGGGTTATGTGTCATCCAATGAAGGTTTGTGTTGGCATGTAGGTAAAGGCGCATCTCATGATTGATAGGTGGTGCCCTCTCATCCATTCCAATCCAATCAAGATCCACAATCAACTCCACAACTCAACTTCTACTGCCAATGAAGGATTCAACCCCCCTGCCTGGCATTTTCTATATAAACAGGCTCATTCTTCTTCTTTCTGAGGCAAGGATTGAAGCTCTGCCATTTTACTATTGTAATTGTGTTAATCTTTTAATGAATAAGAGCTTTGGAGGCTACATGGGTGTATCATCTTGGTTGTGTGGATGTTATTTGTCTTAGTGCTTCACTAAGGTAACTGTAGCTTAGTTAAATTTGTCCATTTTTTGTTTATCTATTCACTGCCTTAAGAGTGATTGTTTCTAATCCATAGGAATGAAGAGTTGAATGAATACTTTCTAGCTCTTTCATTTATGTGTTTATGCTTGAAGACTAATGGATTTTTCATGTTGAGTTTGTTTACTTACATGATCTCCTAATCTTGAGTGTAGGCCTTACAAATTTGACAAGCTTCTTTGTGGCAAGTTTATGCTAAGGTTTCAGGTGCTTCATTCTAGAAAGAAGGATATTCTAGTTTGACTTCTTCATTCTTGATATCTAAAAAGTAAAACAAAGTCCCTCTTTGATCCACTCATAACAACTTCCTGGTTCAAGATTCAAGAAGTCTTGGTTACTTCGCCTTCTCTCAAACCCTTCTTTCTACTTCTTCTAGTTACCATCACTTGTGAAACTAGATCTAGTTTTGCTAAAAAGAACTAATCATTTCTTAGATCTCATCTTCAAATTGGAAATTTTTAGATCTCAAGCTTGTTCAGGTTTTCATCCATATCAAGTAGATCTAGCTTAAGAAAATTACAATTTTTTGCAATCATCTTAAAGATAGATCTTAAGTTTGCATGAAAGGAGCATTTTCTTTAAAATCATTAAGATTTACATCAAGCATCTAGTGCATCATATTGGCTGCCCAAAAGCAAGCCAAGATCCCAAGGAAAGCTTGCTTTCCTTGGTTATTTTTCTCAACACTTAACTTAGATTTTTTTAGGAGTTTTGTGAAGGTCGTTCAAGGACACTCTTAAAGTGTCTTCCAGCGTCTTATGCATTTGATAGCTTGCTGATTTTTGCAGGTTTAGCAAAAAAGAGAAGGAGGTGCTGGCAAAATTTCGAGAAACTGAACAAATAGAAGACCCGACAAAGCTCCCTTCTTCACAAAATTCTTTTTTTCAATCAAATTTGTAAGCCTTTGGATCCAAATTATAAGAACCAAAGAGCACTTCTTCCAGATTGTAAAATTTTAATAAACATTTGAGTATGCTCCTAAGAGCTCACTCCCCATCCCCCCTAGGGGTATCCGCATCGGTGTCCTTTTTTCATGATTTTGATTTTTTTTTGTTTAGTTTTTGTTTAGTTGCTTATTTTGTTTTATTTCTTCAAAGGAAACGAAATGCTTACCCCATGCTCTCTCGAGTATCCCGAAAGGGGGAAAGAGATTTGTGGTAGGACTAATTAGAAAACTTTTTTATTTGTCTTTTCTTTAGGCTTTAAAATTAACCCGGTTGTGCTCTCTCGAGTATGCCACAAGGGGGAAAGAGACTCGCAGTCGTGAGTAGCTAGTTAATAAACATCACATTCAAGTTTATAATAAAAATTGACAAAGACTCCTTCCCTGTATGCTCTGCACCACTGCAGCTTGTCTAATCAGTTGGTTGTACCAGAACGAGATACAAGAGACTAGAGTAATAGGAAAATCCAAATAAGCATGTTTGAGAGAAATCTGGAGGTCACAAAGGGTGAATACCACAGAGTCAGGGGGCTACTCCAAGCAGGTTATGCCTCGCCCGTTGGACACTTGGTAAAGCTGCTTTAGCGCTCATTTCATGAAAAGCTTGCCTTATTGGACCAAACCCAAAATTAACCCACTCCCTTAATTACTCATTTAATAAATCTAAAATTTACAGTGTTCCAGGGGGACGCGTCCCGAAGGGTCAAGGACGTGTTTCGGCATTTCTCGCGTCTCGGGGACTCTGAAACTCCATGCGAAACTTGGCGAGACGCGGAGCGAAACGTTTCGATGGGCAGCGAAACTTGGGGGGACTTCCTGGCGTCCCGCTCGAAACGTCGAAACTTCGTCGAGACTTGTGGGCGTCCCGCATGAAACTTCGAAACTTACCCACAAGTTCCCTAGGATATTTTCGAATTTTATTTTTTCTTAATCTAATTTTAAAAAAATAAAAAATAAATCATTAAAAAAAACTTAAAATCATTAAATAAAACTTATAATTCTATAAAGTTATATATTATTAGTTCAAATATGATGTTCATGTTAATCATAGATTCATATATTATAATATTTATTATTAATATAATGATAATCTTGACGAATCGTGTAATGTGTTTGAACTTTGAACTTTGCATTCACATTTCATGATTGCAGAATGATGAATGTAGTATTACTATTTAGTATTTCACTAACTTGCATGGGATGGTTTGTTATTGTTGGGATTTATATTTTTCAAATTTTGAATTTTTTTAAATTTTTTATGACTATCGCGTCCCGCCGTCCCCCCTGATCTAAAATTTGGGGGTAGTCTCGACTCTCCACACATCCCGAATGTGCGTCTCCCCGCTCCCGCATCCCATAGTCCCTGAACCTTGGGGGAACATTGAAAATTTACCAACCGAGACACAATACTTTCACTGAGACTACACTTGCAACCCTCATACACAAGCATTTTCTAAGTTCTTCATTGGCACTGGTCTACTTTACTTTCTTTTGCATAAGTCGAATTTTGCAAGGTGTCTTGAATAATCTGTATATTTTCTAAAAGTTGCTAAGAGTAATTTATTTGCAGTGATTTGCCGTTAAGATTTTTATCCATTTCATCTCAAACTCCTAGAATAATTGTTGTTTTGTACTTTCATAGATTAAAACAACCATAGATTATTTTTATAAGGACCACCCCCCTTGGCTTCGCTAGGAGTTGGCCTAAGGGGAAGAGCCAAGTATCAGGTGACACCACTTGGCTCGAGCTTGCCCCCAAGCTCGCACCCAATGGCTTGAATATTTCTGCCACGTGGCCTGAGGTGCGAATTAGGTGGCAACAGGTCCCATAGTCATAAAATGGGACCTGTCGCTTAGGATCGAGGACTCGCTCCCCACGTCTTGGAGATAGGGGGCTCCTGGCGAAATGTCCCCCCCCCCCTCCACCCCCTTGGTAAGAATATTTTTTTGTTTCTTCATTATTTTTACTTTTTGCAATCCCTACTTGGTACTACTTCAAAAATAAATCACTGTATTAAATATTTACATTGCACAAAGATGAATATACATCAAATGAATTATTATTTTTGGTATTTTTTTTTTTTTTAATTTTAGAGACTTTCCCCCATCCCCCATGAATTTCCTCAAAATTTGGGGGTGTCTCCACACGTCTCCAATGTGTGTTTCCCCACTCTTGTGCTCCCACGTCTCGGAAAACTTGGGGGAACATTGTATCACACCCCTTCTTTGCAGCTATGAATATATCTATAATTCAAAAAACAGTGAGTACATTATCCACATTGACAATGGGGTGTATGTCAAGAAACAAAGGGATATTTCAACTTAATGATTTGGACAATAGATTTAAAAATTGTATATAGACTATACTTAATTGGATTGTGTTTTCAATTTACACCCTAAAAGCATATTGCCGATAAATGATCTAAAATGGATCAATATATAATTTGTCACCAATTTGGATCTTTCGAGGTCGAAAGATTGTATGAATTGGCTTATAGGACCCATTTTGAGATAGATCTCACTTTTTAGATTTGGGGTCAAAAATCGTTTTAAAACTTTCAAGGCCATATTGAGGGCTTAAATGGCACCTTTTTTTGCTCAAGCCTTACTTTGGATCAAGATGTTATATTCTACACACCGAGACCTTTCCAACGGCGCAAAAATCGCCTCAAAGGAAGTCCTTATGAAGAAGTTATGCCTCCCGCATATTGACCTATCCAATTGACCACCGTGGTACTGAGTGGATTCCACATCAACTCTCATTTCTTGCACATGTGGAGCTAGTCACGTGTGGAATTTCAAGAACATTCTAAAAGGTCCAAAATCCTAACCCTAATCGTGAGTTGGGGTATGTGAAAACCCTAAAATTAACCCTAGACAACTATCAAGCCATGTCAAATACCAGGTCGTTAAGAGAAGAAGGGGTTCCATTCTTTTGATGTAATGCATTGTTTCATAGTTGAGCAACAACACGAGAGTGGATATTAGACCAGAACAAAGGAGATAGGAGATCCTGTAGTTATGGTCGCAGAGTCATAAGTAACTACATAAAGAGTATCGTTTCCTTTGTATTAAAGAGCAAGACATTGTCCTCATTTGTGGTTGGGTTTTTCTCCATAGTGGGTTTTCCTAGGGTATATCTTATGTTGTGAGGATTGTGTACTTATTTGCTCTAGTTATTCTTGTTTCAATTCCAGTTATTTAGCATGCAATAAAAATACGCTAATAAAAAAAACTAAGTTGTAAAATCCGTGGTGACAAATTGTTCTAGAGGAATATCCACAACAGTTTACGGATCAGTAAATGAAACCAAGTTTTACCATCTACTTGAAAATTGTTTTGTGTGTGGTTTTTGTTGTGTCTGACCTTATACTGCTTCTATTATGCGTCAAAATATCTCTTGTACCTACTCATGTTTCCATTGAATGTTTTGCAAAAGGTGTTGATCCTTCTCACTAGCCTTTATTACTTGTTATATTGATAATACATTTGGAAGTAAGAATGATAAGTGTTGATGAGAGTAGAAAACAAAATTAATTTGATAGCCTTTGCTTATAATGGTCGATTGGTTGTTCGTTGAGTATGCTTGCTTACCCAACCTTTCCCTCCTCTGTGGGATGTGTTGTGTGGGTATGTATGTGTGAAACAATAGTGAGATACACCCATCTTGTGGCATCTTGGAATAGCTTTTAAGACTATAAAATATCCTCTCCTCCTTATGTGTTAAGCCACATTGATAGCAACAGATGGTCCACAGTAGCATATAAGTCCCAAAATATCATCATCCTTATGCCAACAAAAGAAGCCACAAGGAAGTGGTGTCTTCTACTAACATAATGTTTGATTGGCTATGGGATGAGTATACTTGCTTGCTCAACCTTCCCCTTCTCCTTTATGAGACGTGATGTGTAGGTGTGTGTATGTGTGTGTGAAACAACAATTAGATACGCCTATCTTGTGGCATCTTGGAATAGATTCCATTACTAAAATATCTTCTCCTCCCTCTCCTATTGTAGCTATGTTGTACATGGGGAATGCTTTCATCCTATCTTTTTCGACACTTATTCATGAATATCCACAAGAATTGCATGGTTGTATGATCAACAAGTACTAAGGGTCAATTTGTGGATGTAATGTAGTAGAAATATAATAATATTTAATGTCTAGCATTACCTAAAAAAAAAATTTGACATCCCAATCAAAAATAATTATAGAAGGTAATCGAAATTAAAGCCTTTCAAAGAACGTCAAGCTGAAGCTGTAACATTGTCGTTACAAGGAATCACAATGGCCATTTTACTGAAATGGTCTTAATAAGAAAGATGTAATCGTGCTTTCCTCATGTCATGATTGACTCATAAAAATTCCTAAACAAAAGTATATGGATATAGATGGCACAAGTAATGGCAAATTCTTTGCCTATTTCTGATGCTTGGTTCGATAATGCAAAATATCATACATGCCTTAATAGGTTTCTCTCCATATCAATGCATTATTGGAAAATATAATTCTACAGAGTGTGTGTGTGTGTATGTACACTTTTCTTGATATTATGTATCCAGGAATGGTCCTGCAGTGTGTGTGTACACACACACATATATATAGTTTTCTTGATATTAGGTATCCAACTAGGTATCCGAGAATGATGAGCTTCTCAAATAAAGTGTGGAGCTACTTTCACCATTGGGAACACGTAAGTGTCTAAGACTAGCATAGATCCATCTTAAACCCGGATCTATCAAGTACCAAGAGAGATCCAATTTTTTGAGGTGTAAAGTTTTTTTATCTTAGATTTTTTACACATCAAGAAAAAAAATTGCACCTTGTTCCGCTCAAACTAGCAGCCCAACACAACTAGGTTGTGTAGACCAAGGATAGTGGTGGTAAGCTCGAGAGAGAGTAGACCCAATGTCACCACAGCCTAACCTCTCGACACTTCAAGTAACTCCAAACCTAGGGGGAGACCCTAATCAATGAAAGATACATGCAACCACCAACAAACTACATATACCTTCCACAAAACCTTAATAGTTATGATGAGTGCCTTATCAGAGTCAAAACAATATTAAACAAGACACAATAATCATGCAATAACAGAGTTACTCAGTTTATCACAAAACTCAATAAATATCACACCTTTCAAGGCAATTTCACACTTCCCAAGACAATGTCACACTTCCCAGGGCAATCACTCCAAAAAGTGTGCCCTTAAGGAAAAGAGGACTACTGGACTATGGTACAATTGTAGGTAAAGCCAAAAATACCAAACACCTTCTAATTCGCCAATTACAAGGTTTCACGTATCCCAATGCTCTTCCTCAAAAGAGGATACCCTCTAGGGTTTGTGGATAAAACCCTAGGGAAAAATTTTAGGGTGGACTAGAAAAACAAATTCACAGCTTGAGCTTCACTTTTTAATTTTCTAGGAAAAACTAAGGTTTTTTTGCAATATTATATTTTTGGTATTTTTTGCATAAAATAAAAAAATGTAAAAAATTGATAAAAAGAGAAAGAGAGTTGAAGAATAGAGTATTAGATTCTTGTCTCAAAACATAGGGCTATTAGAGATAAAGGATAATGTCCCTCCTCTTAACATAGTATTCACTACTTGCAACTAGGGCTAAGCTAGCAACCTCAAGGGTTAGGGAAAATAGAGAAGTCCAAGGCCCAATAAAACAAACTAGGAGCTCCTTGGAAGGATGGTCTCCTCAAGCAAGTTGATAAAGAAAAAAAACCCTACCTCAATCCAAAGCACTTCAAGAGTAATGTTATACTAGGGTTAGGAGATAAACTTACCAACAATAATCAAGAATAGGCAAAAAAATGCACCTTAGGTCACCCTTGAGCATGAGTTATTACAACTAATCTTAGCATCAACTTAGCATGTACAAAATCAAACCCTAGAACATCATCAATTCATCCTTCAAGCAAAAAAAACATCCAAGAGAGAGGTATGCATAGCTTCAAATGCTCCAATATATCAAGAGAAAAAGAAAAGATCTCATATTTGAACCCTTGTCCATGTTTTACAAATGAGGTGAGATTGTCTTATTTATATGAGACAACTCTCAACCTTTTACAAATTCAAGCCTACAAGTTAATGACAAATTTAGGTTAGCACACCCATAAACTTGGGGACTAAACCACGCAATAACATAAAATAACAATAAAAATGTACAATAGGCTCCACCAAGTGCAAGGCGAGCCAAAAAGGAGGACGTCATGCCCCAACTAACCCCAACAAATGATTTTCCCTAAACACCCTCATTTATTAACAATGTAGGCTTCTTCTTTAAGGAGTGCCATTTATGGGTCCAGAGACCAGGAGGATGGGTTTTGCATTAGAACAATAGGCCCAAGTGGGCAAAATGAGGTATGACAACCCTTATATACACAATCACCTCTACAAAGCAAAATATGAGTCTGGCCATGTGTCCCAATGATTTGCCTCAAGAGCACTGGACACCCACCCAAAGGGTAGTCAACAGAGCCACAAGGCCAGCACCACCTCGAGGGGTATTTAGCCCCAAAATCAACACTCTGGAGTCTACATAATATAGACCCAAAACTTGGCCTTTACAAAGGGAAAAATAAACCCCTCACTCTGGTACATCTGAAAGGAATGTTTCAGACAATCTAACACGTAACACACCTCATGAAATTTGATCCCTCTCGGTGCTTGATAGATCTGGTTTAAGATGGATCTATGCTGCTTTTAGTTTTTTTTTATTTTATGGGCCGACATGAATTTTTTTAATTACTGTTTTTTGTAACGTTACGTAACGTAAATGACAACATCTCCCCCATACTGGGATGTAGAGCATTCTCGCTATTCTCGGTGCAATGATAATTTGGCAATCTCTAATGTGATAGTCACCCATGTACTGCCCATTGACATTTTCACAATGCATGGAACCAAAATCAAAATCATCGTTATAAAGATCAATCCATCAAGGAGAATATGTAGCCAATTTGGTTATCAGTAACAATGATTTTAATTCCTTCCCCATATTTGATAACCAATCCATTTCATGCATTTGATAACCAAATAAAACTGCTGCAAAATTACATTTATTTAATGTGCCTTCAACTTTGAATATTGTTTTGTGAATTTGACAGAGAAAAATATTTATGGTCACTAAGCATCAATGATCACTATTTTCTGACTGATGAGGTGATGTTTCCAAAACCGGATAACTTGTAAAAGTATGTAAACCTTTTTGTATGTCGAGTAATTGTGAACAGTATAGAATAGAATGTTTCAGAAGGATAAGCTATGCATCATTCTATCCCAAATCCAAATGGCAATTGCAGATTGGTCATGGTTAATACCAGTATAGAAAGCAAACTGCATAGTACAATTGTCCCCTATGCCAACTGATTCTTTTAATTTTTTTTTAACTAAATGCTACATGCTGATTCTCTGTCAAGATTTATGTGCTTGATTCTTAGTTATTTCATTTTGAGGCCAAGCAATAGAAAGAACCCATGAATCCATGTTCCATCTTTCCTTTTTATCAAAATCATCAGTGAGCCACATGGAGAGGTACTAGAGTGAGACCTTGGATCTGTTGTTTCACTTCAAAATGGGAAAACCTCATGTACTACATATTAAGTAGGAGAAATCCATGAACAAGATGAATTATATGTTCAACATGCCTTTTTTGAGGTAACTCTTTGGTTCCATAAACACATCCTTATATAAATTCACTGTTTCAGTAATATGTCAGGCTGCATCCTTTGATCTCTACCTCCAATGCAACTTATTTCTGTAGCCTCCACTTTCACCATGGTTGAGTGTGCTCAAGTTTGAACTTTGAACCGTACAAACTACAAATTTCTTGGGCATGTTGCCAATGTGTTCATGGTACTACTTTATAGTGTATGCTTTCCCATTTTGGCAAATTGGTTTTAACTTTTAAGTGATCTGCACTAAGTAAATAGCACCCATGCACTGAGATATGACTCACCCAAGATAACATCACCAAGATTTTATTTTCAAGAGGATGAATGCAAAATGGCAATTTGCATTGATAGGTAAATAGTAGATTCCTTTCCATTACATACCCCATGCATTGTGCATGGTAAGGATGCAGAATTGTAGGAACTAGGAAGTGATGCCCTTCTCAAGTACTCTTAAAAAAATATGTTGCAATGACTTCCTGGAAAGAGAAGACTGAAGAGGAGATCTTTTACTCCAATGTTTCTGAGGAACAATTAACCCACATCCATATCCTCATTTCTTGATCTTACATGTGCCGCTAATGGCGGGAGTGCTTCAACCTTATCATGATCTCTTGGTCATCATTGAAGGGCATTAATTGAGTTTGTAAAACCTTTTTTTGTTGAACATCTGGAATGTAATGATACACTTTGAAGATCATATCATTCTCCAATCTTGAGTTGCTGTGGAATTTTCCTATGACATTGTGCTTTCATATTGATATTTTCCTGGACTTAGACCTGCCCATTGGATTTGGGCTAAGAAATGGGATCACTAGACTTGTCTGTTTTCCTTTCTCCAAAATCCTTTTACTTTTATCTACCTTCTCAACCAATCCTTAGCTGTCCAAGCATCCAATTGAATGTATATAACATGAATTTATTTGTATAATCTTCTACTGTTTGCCTGGAGATTTTCTTCAGTTGCTTCTATTGAGAGTATTTTGGAACATGTATCATCAAAATATCTCCCATGAAATTGACTCAAAAGTTTCCCAAGTCAAAATCTGGTGTTTGACTTGTTCTTGTAGAGTCTACAATATGAGTGACCATTGTGTCGCATCAGTGGCAAACCTAAGTTTGGCAGATGCAATCTTTTCTTCATAACTAAATTTATTAACTGATTTGATTCCTCTTATTCCTATGCTCCAATTATTGATTTGTCTTATTCTAATGAGCATCCGGTATAACTTGCTTCATGGTAATCATACTTAGATTTTCCTCATGTTCATACACTATGCTGAGTGTAAAGACCATGAAAATCATTTTCATTTTAGAAGCGTATAAAACAGGAATCTATCGCTGCACACCCACTCTTCCAAATACTTCCCCCTAGGAGTGTAAAGGCCACAAGAAATCCTTGCCAATTTGGAAGGGTATAAAACAGGAATCTATCATTGCATACACTGTTGCAAAATACTCACCCACGGACTATATTCACATCTGATGTATAGTCATATAGATAAAGGACTTTTTGAGTGACCGTACCAAAAAACTAAAAAATCCATTAGCCTTTAATAATCTCATTTTATGGGAAAACTTGATACAAGCGCATCCCAAAAAGTTCCAAGTAAAAGTGTGCAACGGCAAAGTGCAATAGAAGGAAGAGTGGATAGAATGGCATGAACATCGCATAATGGTGCAATGCATAAATTTGGCACAGAGGAAGAAAGCACACAAGATATGAGGGAAGACTGCATGGATGACATCAATGTTCAGCATAACAATTGCATAGTATGAAACTATGCTGTTGGGAGCGGGAGCGGGAGCAGGAGCGGAGCAAAAAGCAAGATTTTCAAAAGCTCCCGTTTTGGAAGTGTTTTNTAGTATATATTTTAATATATTTTGATGGATTTATATCTAAAAAACATGTAGGATGTTGAATTAGCTATAGAATACATGGATTAAACCATATAACATCAATAATCTAGTAGTTATAACATTATCAGCAAATGATCAACCATAAAAACTTTTGTAGGAGCTTGGCAAAGAAGGGAGGTACCATAACATTGTCATCAAATGATCAACCTAGTATAGGATCTTTTAGTATAGGAAAGAAGGGAGTGCCTCAGGAGCGCCTTGAGAGCGTGCTCCCAAAACTGGGAACGTTTTGGGAGCGAGCTTCGGGAGCGGGAGCAAGGGGGTGGGGGGCGCTCCCACGCAACATTGGTATGAAAGCACATGAAAGATGATTGAGAGGAGCAGAACACGCGAAATAACAGAGTGACAATATGCACACAATTTGGCATGCTAGAGGTAGAGAAACCTAGTATGGATGGAAGAAGAAGAGATGTGGGACAGGAAGATTGAGCCAAAGAGTCTAAAGAGTCAGAATGGAAGATGAGGATTCATCCATGAGCATAGATGAAAAAGATGGACATTAGAAGTAAGGTTAGCCCATTGAGTCGTGGGTAGGGACTCGAGTAAATAGTCGGCCAAGTGCTAAAGTACAAAGCAAGCTGCAAGATCCAAGGTGTTACTTGTAATCTATGTCCTATGAATATTAATATTCAACTAGATCATTCGCCCCATTACTCGGTAATTGGTTCCATATTGTTGTGTGAATGAATCCCTAAATGTTTGACACTTAGCATTTATTTGTGAGACCATTAGATGCAAGTGAAGAGGTGAAGAGTTGGGCACCAGACCTGGCTAGCGTCATTTTGTATGAACCAAAGATTGAACTCTGGGAGAGAAGGAGAGAAAAAACAAAGCAGGAGAAAGTGCTCAGAGAAGACAATAGGTGTCACACGTGAGAAGAAAGGCAAGAAGAAACAATGTAATGGTAGTAAACATAGAGTTACAATAGCTAAGAAGAAGAATAGAGAAGCTAGAAAGTATGGCTGCCGCCAATGTAAATGTGGGTTTGTTAAGTAGTTCCTAGTGTACCTGGGGCATGTGGTTGGTGGAGGTGAGTTCAAGATTAGTCATGAAAATATAGAGGCCATCTTTAAATGGCCCACTGCTATTGATGTCACAGAAGTTTGAAGTTTTGTGGGAGCTGCCCAATATCTAAAAAAGTTCATGGCATCATTTTCAGTAGTGGCAACACCGCTTCATGCTATAACAACCATTGGCAAGAGTTTGCAGGGGAGTAAGAATCAGCTAAAAGCATTTGCAGAATTGAAGCAGAAGATTAGTGAAGCCCCCATCCACTACCTAACTTGCAAAAGTCATTTGAAGTGGAAACTGAAGCTAGTGGGTATGTTATAACTTATGGGTGCAAGCTATTCCATGAAGAAGAACTGAACTGCATATGATAAGGAACTCTATGCCTTGGTTCAGGCAATAAAGAAGTGGAAACATTATTTATTAGGTAAGGAAACCATTATCCATAGTACATACTAATCACTAGCCTCTGCAACACTAATCATCAGCAAGAAAGGCATTTTAAATGGATGGGATTTCTGCAATGATTTCACCTAGTGATTAAATATAATATTATAAGGCCATTGCCAACAAATTGACCGATCTGACCAACACCAAATACCACATATTTGGGAGCCAACATGGAGCAATTCACCCATGAAAGATAAAAATAGGACTCAGGAGTATGCAGAAGATGAGGACTTCAAGGGTGAGTATCAGCAGCTGCAGGATCAACAGAAACAAGCAAACCTTGATTACCATCTCCAAGATGGAGAAGTATTGTGTGCCAAAGGAAGAAAAAGTACCACTGATAAGGGAGACTCTACTCCAAGGTAAATGAGCATTTTGGAGTTGGGAAGACTGGCTAACTTGCAGAGGTATGCTAATTAGCCAAGATGCAAAAAGTAGTAGCTAGGTTTATGAAAAAGTGTATATTCAATATTGTGCTGTACAAGCAAGTGCACCAACATGAAGCAAGTATTATAGAGTCTACTTCCAATGCCTACATGGCCATGGGAGAGAATATCCATGGGGGTTTGCTGAGGACAAAAACAGGGCATGACTCTCAAGAGATTCAATAAGATGTGTGTTCTGATGGCTTATAAGAAGACCATCAAAGGAAAAGAGGTCGAAAACTTCTTCTTTGAAAGGATTTCAGTGGACATTGGGGTTCCAAGGAGCATCATTTCTAGTAGAGATATTAGATTTCTCAACAAAGTTTGGAATTCATTGTGGAAGGAGTTGGATACTAAATTGAAGAGATCCACTTCCTTCTCCCAAAAATGGATGGCCAGACAGAGGTGGTGAATGGGACTCTGGTTCAGCCTCTGAGAGGATATAATCAGAAGCATGAAGGACCTGGGATGAAAATGTAATTACATACAGCATTCCTATGACTTGAATTCAAAATGTCAAACCCACGGCTTGATTTTGTCTGGTGAGAGGATCCACTGTTGTCTAAGTGGAGAACCACATGGATACTTGTTATTGCAATAACGATATTTTATCAATAAATTGGCCATAACATTGTGACTCAAGCTCTGATTGACCAAAAGTTTATGGTGCCAGAAAGCTTCCTTAGGATGCTACAATTTTTCTTTTGAACTAGGGGAATCAATTCCAAAAAGATTTTACCCAGCAAAATCTGCAGGCTCTTCTACCCTGTTCTCTGAATTATTCTCTTTCTTCAATAACTGTGGCTTATTTTGCTTCATTTTAAATAATTGCAGCTCTGTACTGGATCATGATTCATATCTCAAAAATAGAACCAAACCTTGGAGCAAAAGACAAACTATAAAAGATAATATCACATTTGATGTCTAAAAGACAAACTATAAAAGATAATATCACATTTGATGTCTAAAAGACAAACTATAAAAGAGAATATCACATTTGAAGACATCAAAGCCCTCCAAAGGCCATTTTACTTGTAATCAATGGGATGCCAATATTTTGTCACTAAGAGAATGCTATAATAAAACTGTGTTTGTCAAAGAAAGTGCGGCAGTGCCAACTAAGATAGAGTTTTTAATAGAAGGGAACTCATTTGATAAGTCCTAGAAGTAATAATAAGGAAAGCCTGGCCTCAATCTGGCAATAACAAGCTAAAGCCTAAATGTCAATGATCTTCAGGTTTGAACAAACTTCAACTCAAGGAATATCCCTTTCCACCATATTTGATTCCTAATCAATAGAACTGAGAACTATGGCCGGGAAAAATAACACATTATGTAGTTTGTTGATGACTTCAACATGGTATCTTAAATTTAAATAGAATCAAAACTTACAGTAAACAGAAGACATCTGACTGGCAATTGATACAATTTAATCAATACAATACAATACATCATTCTAAAGAAAACAAGAGAAACAGCCTTTTATGGTGCATCTTTTTGATGCACTTCAATTGTGAAAATAGAAACAAAGCTTACAGCGACGAGAAGGCATCTGAAATATAGAATCGGTATGGCAGATTTTGTCAATGTATCCCATTTCCTTCAATCAATAGACCCACAGTTTACACAAATAAAAATATATATAGAAAAACATCGTATTTCAATTCAGGATGTAACCATAGAAATAAGGCTTTGCGACACATTTTTTTAATGGGCTTCTAACAATTTTTCTTTATAAAACAGAAATATTCATAAAACAAACTAGGCCTGAAATGAAATATGACGATCGGAGCGGTCTTCAGTTTTGTTCTCTTTCCTAATCAAGACGACAAAACCAAAGTTATCTATGGCTGGATCCTAAACGCCTACCTCTGGCTTAGTGATTTCAGTTTGTGAGTTTTACATGTTTAGCCACTAAGCCAAGCAACCTTTGGTTGTCCTTACATAGTAGCCGTGCTTGGTATGTCGCAGATCTCATTGTCCTGTAAGACCCTTCTGGCACCTTGGGCGATGAATGGTGTATCTGATATGACCTATCTCTTGAGCTTTGGGTTGAACATACCGAGGACAGATTTTGTCAATTTCTTTCTTGGTGTTTTTAAGTTAACTGTAAATCTCTATCAACATAAAACCCACTCACAACCAAAGCCAGCCTTTTTTTTTTAAGTAAAAATAAATCTATTAACAAAAGGGTAATTTATATTATGTTCAACACTTTAGGGTCTGATCTCCAACAATTAGACCCTCCTATAGTGAAGGTCAGAAGTGGGGTCACATATTCAGTTTTTACCCCTTCTTCTTCTATATCTAATGAATAATTGCTTATCTAAGGTTCTGGGAGAAAAAAGAAATATCTTGTCGAAGTGCTAGAAAAGGAGTGTTTACGGAAATGCAGAAAACTCACATCTATGATGTTTGGATGCCTTAACCGAAATAGCAATGTGACTTCAGCTGTAAATTGCTTCTCTAATGAAGTAGCAACAGTATCATCCTCATCCGGTTGCCTCATCACCTTAACAGCCACAGCCCTCTGCTTGTAAATTCCATGGTATAGTCGGCTGTAAGTCCCAGAAGCAAACTTAGTGCCTATGAACAACTGAGACATATCAATCATCCATTCTTCTCCGTCTCCAATAGCTTGCTCTCCTCCAATGAAATCCAAATAATGAGACCAAGAAGACACTCTTCTGAGTTCTTTCTTTACAAAATCTATATTATCCTGGGTTTGGTTGTCAACGGGTAAAGGAAGAGACCGAGTGCCATTCAATCTGCTATTCGAATGAGTGATTGGAACTGACGAGATTTTGCTCGTATTCTCATATTTAACTTGCTTTGAGCTTAGTTTGCGATCACAATGCTTGCCAACATTCTTCATAGTGCCGGACCTCTGAGACCTTTGGGGTCAGGGCCGTCAGAGGATATCGAAAAGCAACAGTAAAAACTGCAAAGCTTCAAGCGAAACAAAATGCACAAACAGGCTCTGTTATATACAAGAAAACTCTGCTATCTAACGCTAAAATCCCAAAATTGCCCCGAACATCACCTAAAATCTTCTATTTTTCCATTTTTGCCGAAGAATTTAGCCGAACGCTACTATTTCCCCTGACATATTATGGAATTTAACATTAAATTTCAAATCTTTAAAGTTTTAAATATCTTCACAGGCTCAAAAGATCAGAATCCTCACAAACGCATGAAAATCCTCACAATCACCACACATAATCCCCAAAACGGCTTCAAAACTCTATATAACCCCACAAATTATATATAACCCCGCCTCGAGCCAGGCTTCGAAATTTTCACAGCATATGACAGGCATTCTCACCACAAACTTCAAAAACCTTCAAGCTTTATAAATCTGAAAGCAAGCGGAGCAAATACAATCCAGGCTCCTTTTTCTGCAAAATATTGAATTCAACATGAACCAAAAACTTGATCTAATGCGGCCTACAACCCAACCAGCCACATCTGGATACGAAAAAATTCAATACAACTGTCCGGAATCTCAAGCTATCTTGTCCTGCTCTAGGAAATTGATCATAGAACGCGCCGATGGCTCCCATCACAGAATCCCTTCAACTGACTGCCAAATTTAGCCAAATCGACCCAAAAGTGCGCCAATTTGACCCGCATGTAAACCAGAAAGCACTAAATGACCAGTGGAACTCATTCTCACCCCGGGAATCCCAGACATTTTCGATGAGCTTGGAATGGATTTGAACTTGTGGCCATCAGCATTGGCACTCCTTTAGCTGAGATTTGTTTGGCTTGGTAGATTGGGATTTAGCAGTTGATCCACCTTCCTTCCATGTGACCATGTGACGGAGAGCCGAGGGACCCAATTTCTTGGCGATGGGGCTATTCAAGAACTGAAATCAAATTTGCAACGGAAAGCAAGCATTTTCCAAACACGAAAAAATGCAAGCATGTTAATATGGAAGGAATTCTGGTCTATGCCAGTGTCGTATTAGCTAGCAAATATGGATTTTGTTTAAAAATTATAACTACAGGTTAGAGGGATCACATTGAATCAAATATTAATTTGTAAGACATATCTATAAGGATATCCCACTTTATGGATGTATTTTTAAATGTATTATTTTAATTAATATACTACATTTGAATTCTGCATTTCGACGGTGAAACGTGAAGGAGGTTTCTCTTAATGAGTTTATATGTTAAATGAAAAAGTTGTAAAAAAAAAATTATTCACATTGTAATTTATCAATTCCTATTTTTTCATTTCACATTGTAATTAATCAATTAATATTTATTTCACATTGTAATTAATCGATTAAAATTTATTTCACAATTAATTTTAATGTTAATAGGAGAAGTCCTAGCCTTGTGAATATAACATAAAAACAAAATTGTGATACATTCAATTTTTTTATTATACTACCTAAATCGTTTTTAATCAATACAAAATAGTAAATTTATATTAAATATACCTATAATATTAAAACCAATTTTAAATATAAATGTCAAGCATATCTAACTGACTAATAGGTGTTTCCGAAAACAGGTAAACATCGGATCGTTGCGGATACCATCATTAACATCAAAATCTTTATATATTCAAACTTATACATTACTGTTAACAACTCTTTTAATAATAAAAGCTAATATATTTATATTAAAATTATTTATTATTAAAATCATTCTTAAATATAAACGTGGTATTTTGAAAAATATTAATAAAAATAATATATTTATATTAAAATTATTTATTATTAAAATCATTGTTAAATATAAACATTAAGTATATTAAATTTAATAATAGGTATTTTTGAAAAATATTTAAATATAGAGGAAAAATATTTATAGCAAAGCACTATCATAATAGTCTTACTATATCTTTGGGATTATGGCCCAAGATAACCCCATTTAATGTTAGAGCATGCTAATCAGGTGGACGGGTAGGAGGTGTGCATCTGCCACCATCTTCATGATTTATCTCTCTCATTATCGATGGTTGATGTTAAACCGTGGAGATCCCTAATTGTGGAGATGGACCGTACCTCGATAGCAAGATGGGATCAAGATGCAAAGCTCGGCTCAGATGGAAATAAGTGCACAACATCAAAAGCTCAGGTCTCTATGGCGGTACTAGATATAGGGTACGACAATTGGGTTTGGGCCATCTTTCATCCGCAGAGGAGATGTTGGTATATCCAAGCGAGGAATTCTGGTGATGGGGAGAAATATGTCAAGCTCGAGCTCATCCTTGCCACTTCTAGTTTGATTGATTATGACATCCATGTTGGAGGTTTGCCTCATGATTGTCATTTTTCCAGATGGCAAGCATGCAGCTTTGGTGAGACAAACAAAGTTTGCTCACACATAAAACTTATCTAAAATATTTGGAACATTAAATAATCCATAATATTTAGAACATAATTTATAAAATATGAATATTGAAAAAATACGAATACAATTTTTACAATATAATGGGACCCAATTAAATATGTCTACTGTGCCTTTTCACATGAAAGAGCATCTCTTTTAGTTAAATTAGATAATTAATCATTTCCTTTTCACATGAAAGAGCATGTCTTCTAGTTAAATTAGATAATTAATCATTTCTAATTATTAGTTATCTATTTTATTATTTTTATTAGTATTTATATATTATTTTATTTGTTACATTTCCTTACTCATAATAGGATGTTTTGTCCTCAAAGCATAGTTTATCAAACTTATTTATAATTTAGTATAGTAAGTAAAACCTTGTGCTACCTCACAAAACCATGTGTGGTTTTATGAATTCTCTTCTTTTTTTTTTCGGATTATTCTTTTTCCCACTTCTTCTTTGTAATATTTTTTTTTCTTTAGATTATTCTTTATCCCACTTCTTCTTTGTAATATTTTTTTTCTTACTTCTTGGTCTCTTCTTCTTATTTGTAGTTGAAATAATGTATTAATTTCTCTTTTTTAATTTTTTAGATTAATTTTGATTGAATTTTTTTTTTGCCAAAGGCCTGCATTAAAAATAATGGCCAAGGGTCAAGTTTCGGAGAAGCTCCGAGAAGAGTTTGTGGACAAAGGCAGGAATTTGGACATGGTCCTAAATGGTCAACCAAGTTTAGGAGAAGCTTTGAGAAAGGAGGGTCGAAATCAAGCCCAAGAAGGAGTTTTGATACCACAATGAGACAAACAAAGTTCGCTCATACATAAAACTTATCTAAAATATTTGGAATATTAAATAATCCAAATATTTAGAACATAACATATAAAATATGCATATGGAATAAGATACGAATTTTTACAATACAATGGGGACCTAATTAAATAGGTATACTTTTCTTTTTCACACGAAACAACGCGTCTTTTAGTTAAATTAGATAATTAATCATTTCTAATTATTAGTTTTTCTTTTATTTTATTATTATTATTTAGTATTTAGTATTTAGTATTTATATATTATTTTATTTGTTATACCAAGTATGTGTATTGTGGAACAATCTCTATCCGGATAAAGAAGAGATCCACCTTCATAGTAAATAATATATATTGAATAAAATGGTTGATTATAATTTACAATTGAAAGCATGCCTTTAAATATGGCTTAGGAACATATTGGGAGGAGTCATGTGTTGGTTGATTATTAATTTCTATGTTTATTATTATTATTATTATTATGCAACATTTGGGTTTGGGTATTTAAATAGATACAAGCTCCTTAAGAAGCACTTGTCTATTTATACTTGGAAAGACAAGGAAATTGGTCAATTAGAGGGCAATGAAGACTGGTTGGAGAATGAATATTGGGAAAGTCTCCTAAGGAATATCATGGCTCCGAGGGAGTGTGCCCGAAGCAAACACAATAATGAAAGACAAGCACAACAAGAGGAGAGGAAGTGCAGCAAGCCCAACCTTCACCCTGGATGTCCCAACGCACGTCAAACATGCAACGAAATTTCTGGAAGCTCATGAATTGGAGGAACAGGAGCAATGTATCGGACGATGAGTCTTTTCTAGGTAGTAAAAATGGCCTTGGTGAAGGTTCTTCTAGAGAACAAATTACAAAAGGAAGAGGTGATGCGTCTGATAAATGGCATCTAGGATAACATGGAGGAAGTTCATCGACGCATTGGCGAAGTTGCCAAAGCTATGGGATTGTTGTTTAGAATTGGGTGAACAAGTGAGAATCGTGGCCTAAAGGTAGATGCTCACGACTCTCCCAACCAGGTATAAACAGTTCGAGTGCTAGTTGGTATAGTGGTCTATATTTGATATGCAACATTATAGGAATCTTTATGTAGTTTTTTCATCACTTGCTAGTAGGATAGTTTATAGCAAATATGGTCATTTTGATAGTAGTATTCAGAACAAGGATATGCTTCTCTGTTTCTTTGATTGCCAATTTCCCCCATGGAGGCCAGTTTCTACATGTTTGGATGCCCTCATGTAAGACTGAAACATAAGTATTAGCTTGATTGACCTAGTTCTTCATAGAGGTCAGGCTTTCGACAGTTTTGTATATGATTTTATCTAATTAATAGAAGCTTCTACTATAGCTTACAAAAAAAACTCACTAATTTGAGGTTGTTTTTATTGCAAAGCAATACAGAGTACCACTATAGGGCACCAATTAAAATGAGATACTATATAGAAAACATTATGTACATTAGAAATGTTAAATCCCCCTAGCAGGGTTGGTTTTTTTTTTCGCATAGAAAATACAACTTTATATTAGTGAAAGTTGTGTCTTACAGTCAGGTTGATGGGGTTACAAATGTACATAGTTTCTCCATAGACCTTAAAATCATTATGTCGGGAAGAAACATATGTTGTGTCTTTAGAGCCATAATATCAGACAATCATACTGAGACTTGTCAATACATACAATATCAAATTCCAGCTAACTAATATTTAAAGAGCCTTGTTCTAGGCAGGATGCCCCGTTGAACATGGCCCGTTTGATGGATTCCATACCATCACCGATGGCTTGTTTGGATAATTGTTTGCTTCGGTGTTTAGTTCTCGATAGATATGGCAAAAGGTGATGTGCTGAAAATATTCTATGAGATCTTTGGTCCTTTTGATCCAATGGAGAAGCTGAATAGTATGCAGGTCGCGAGAGCGTCTTTCCCAATCCACAATAACTTTAGAATCTCCAAATATCATCATGGGCTGAATCTCTTTTATTTTTGCGAAATAGAGTAAACCCCATAACGCAAGTAGCTCTGCTTTAGTGTTCGTTCCAGGACCAATGCTTAGCTTGAGTCTGTAATTCAATGTTGGTTACAAGCCAACCTCAACAGAGTTTTAAAAGGGAAATAAAAACATTGAAAAATATAACTAGAAATTAAGCAAAGAGAGGTACCTCTAACATTAAACTAAACAAAATACTTTTTGCATTGTTCAATCAAACAACACATGTGTAAAGACAACATGTAAAAATTGAAAATAAAAATGTTTTTTTTTTCTTTTGCATTGAATTGAGATATTACAAGAGGAAGAATCACCTCAAAACCCACAACAAAAGGGGCCACTGCAATTGTCCGAGGGGGTTCGTTGGTTCACCTTGACAGTCTCGCAATCCTCTAGCCACACTTTGCACCAAAGTTCAAACCCCGCAAGGTAGTTAGGAGGAGACACTTAAAATCCAACAATGCTAAGGGCTGGTTTGGCCTAAGCCAAATGTAATCCTCGGGTGATTTTGATGGCTTAGATGCCCGGGTTCGTTGGTTCACCTTGACAGTCTCGCAATCCTCTAGCCACACTTTGCACCGAAGTTCAAACCCCGCAAGGTAGTTAGGAGGAGACACTTAAAATCCAACAATGCCAAGGGCTAGTTTGGCCTAAGCCAAATGTAATCCTCGGGTGATTTTGATGGCTTAGATGCCCCTGGGTCACAGTTTCTTGGACCTCGGGCTAGTAAAATTGTTGTCATTCTTCTTAATACAAAAATGAGTTTAGCATCCAAAAATACTCTTACTACAATCTACAATATTAATTTTAATAATTGTACTTTCATCAATGCAAATATATTCTTTTTAAACTCAAGTTCAACTAATTTATATCTTAAACTCAAAAATAATTATGTATTCAATTTTACTATACAACTTACTTATTAAGTAAATATATTTTGATAACCAATCACATTGTTGAGAAGCTTAGAAGCTTGGGAGTGCTTTGTCAAACATATTCATAAAGTAATTTTTTTATTTTTTTAGTTCCAAGGGATGGCTCAATTGGTAAGAGGTGTACACATTCTTTTGGTTTGGGGTTAGCAATTTTTAGTCTCAAGGGTTAGCTGAATTGGTAAGACATGCGCACGCTCGCTTGGTTCAAGGGAGGTTACGAGTTTGAGCCTTGAGTCTTTTAGGGTGAGGCTTTTTGCTAGGATGGCCAACGGTTTACCACATCTACTATCCACGAATATAAAGAAGTGTTGCTGAATTTTCTGTGCATGTTTCCATGTAAAAAAAAAAGTCTTCTTAATCTATTAAACTAAGCATCACCAACTAATTTCTTAACATTTTATTTAAAATTTTCAATCTTCTTTTTACAGCAAATACCATACTTATTAAATCTGAATGGAAGGATACCACCAAACCCGTTTAAGTGAGAGTGGTGAAGAAGCCCCTTGGTATGAGAAGATATAGATATAGTTTAAAATGCAGGTCACGTTGGTTAGTGGGCATCACGCAAATGTGTGTAGACTAGGCACAGAGGAAAGTAGCGGTCGTATTATGCAATGCACGACAGCCGTACGTATGTACAAAGCATAAAGTAAAAACATAGTCAGACAACTCACATGACACGCCAGGGATCACAATAACAAAACCGAAAGTGTTTAGGTGTTGACAGATGCGCATCCATCCATTTCTATGGTCATAAAACAACACTTCCATTAATGGGAGATCGTGTCAAACGGTGTGGAAAGTATTGAAACTTTATCGCCGATAAATACTTTAATGAATTCAAAGGACTTGGAAAATGTTTTACACCCCTTACTTGCTTTAATGAAAACAAATCATTGTGTCATCCACATCTTTGAAAGAAGTTTCTATATAATAAAAGTAGTTGCATGTGGGTTGTATAGATTAATGTCTAAATATGTAAGAGTTTTTGTTTGTTATTCATAATTCTCAACCATATTTTTTGTTTGTTATTATTCATAATTCTCAACTATCCCAACCGATTTATCGAACAGTGTGAATTTTTTTTTGTCTTTTCTTGTTTTTCTTAATTATTAATTTAACTAGTTGTATTTTTATAATGTATTTTTCTTTTTATATTATAAATAAAATTTATATTTTATTTTTATATTTAAATTTAACTTTTAAATTAATTTTAAAATTTTAACTTTTAAAACATATTTATTAAAAACCATATACAAAAATGATTTGTGATGTATTATCAAAATAATAATTAAAGTTTGTTAACCATTATCAATATTCTACTTATTTAATCATCCTTTAACCATTATCAATATTCTACCTCTTTTATCATCCCAAATTCACTTTACTATTCCTTATATAAACTTGTTTAATGATAAAGCATATATCTTTAAATATAAATAAAATGCTTTAAAGATAAGATTCACTAAAGAGATAGCAAAATCTTTGAAACTAAAACTTTATTTCAAAGTTTATTCTATTCTATCCATGCTCAAGGAACTTACGTAGTTTATTCGTATGTATAAAATTCCCTATTTTGAAATCAATTTTTATTAAAAGGTTTATGAGATTTGGTAAGTATCTAAATCTATATTACAAAGTTTCGGACTCCAAAATTCAATTTTTATTAAGAAGTTTTATGAGATTTGGTAAGTTTCTAAATATATATTACAAAGTATTCGAATCCAAAATTTCTTTTTCTTTTAAGTTTTTTCTTTATTAATCATGACGTTATTTTATTACTCTTTATTAATCATGTTATTTTATTGTTTTGTAGATAAATTCTATAAAACCAATTTTTTATTAGAGAATTTTGCTTTTAAAATAAGAGATTTAGAAAATAATGTTTTCACAATCTACATCTTAGTCTATATTCTTTATCCATTCAAGCTCATAATTAACTTATTAAAAATGATTAATTCAAATTCATAGCAATAAATTTTAGTATGGTCCACCACTTTAAGGTTTTTAATGAATGTATCCTTATTAATATATGATTTTAAACCATATTCATTTTTAATTTAAAATTATTTTTGAATTAAAAAAATATTTAAAAAAACTATACTAAAATAAAAAAATTGTTTACCGTATTTTCAAAATATGGTTGTATATAAAAATTAAATAAACATTATACATTATTTATGTATGAATATGCTTAAATATGGTTGCTTTTAAGCTCTCGCTCTACAGCCCAATACGAGGGAGATCTTGTAAGGTTTGTCATGAGGGAGATCTTGTAACGTTTGTCCATATTATGTTGGCCAAAATAATGTTTCCAAGTATGGGAGAGATGTTGTAACGTGTGTTACTAACAAAATAATAAAAAATAAAAAATTTAATTATCCACCAAATAAATGTTAGCCACAAAAACAACCTAATATGGGGGGAGATGTAATATTCCTACATAACAAAACAATAAAAAATTAAAAATTTAACTATCTGCCAACAAAAATGTCCATGAGAAAAACAACACAATATGGGGGAGATGTTGTAATGTTCCTACCTAACAAAATTATAAAAAATTAAAAAAATGAATAATCTACGAAAAAAATGTTGGCCTTGCACATGGTTTTAAAACCATGTGCAAGGCCTCCTAAACAACCCATGTTTTTATATATTGTACATGGTTTAGGGGGGCCTTTCAAATGGTTTTAAAACCATGTGCAAGGCCTCCTAAATAACCCATGGTTTTATTGTACATGGTTTAGGAGGACCTTGCAAACCATGTGCAAGGCCTCCTAAACAACCCATGGTCTTAGGAGGGCCTTGCACATGGTTTTAAACCATGTATGGGGAATATGTTGTAATGTTCATTCCTAACAAAATAAAAAATAATAACAAATAATATATGTCTACCATAAATAATATTAAATATTAATAATAAAAATATTATATGTCGACCTTAAATAAAAATATGTGTTTTTTAGTTTGAACCAAATCAATGGCTATATATAAGACACACCAAAGCTGATAGTGTCACGGCCCCAATCCAGTGCTAGTCTTCAACGACCGAAATGGGATGTGTGATACTGCCAAGAAGGCAGCTTGGGGGCTTGGTCGCCCAAGCTCCTAGCCTACAGACTACGCCTAAACCCAATATGTGGAAGTGAATTAACACATAAAATTATTCAGAGTTATCTTCGTTTAACTTAGTCAATGTTCTGCTAACACTTAACCAAAAAGACAACAAGAAATATGGGCGAGGTTGCTACACTACAAAGCCTCTGTAACTGATTTTATTAACAAGAGTGGGAGCACACTTGACTCGGCTAAAACTCTCGTGTGCACCGAACCGGATAAAATGCACAATACATAAAGAAGGTAAAACAACCAACAAGGTGTCACACTAGCTCTGTCGCAGCTAGCACACCCAGCAGTAAAGACCGTAGAGAAAACTCAGAAGAGCACCTAGCTTCATGCTTCATCTCCTTGCTTCATGACTGCGTCTTCTTGGTCTGCTGCTAACTTCATTTGGTAGCAGTGCTATTTGGCTCCCTTCCTTACCTTGATGATGAAATGAATTAACACTTTGTTTACTTATAGGTGTTTGTCGTTTGGAAGGGTGCCACCTTTAAGTGGACCTGCCCTTTTACTTGCCGCACAAGCCACCTCTTGTCGGCTTGCCAAACCGCACTTTCCTTTAACGTTCTTTGATGCACCCCCATGCAAACACAGCAAGGGTCGTGCGCCCATCATCTTCGCTAAGGCACCCATCAAAATACCCATCATCAAACCTTGTCCATCGCTCGAACGCTCATCGCCTTGTCACGCGTGCTTCCATTGGAGCACCCACCAATTTGACTGCTGGAGCGCCCATCTCATTCATGCGTCTAAGTGTCGTCTGTCACACGAGTCTATTTGTTTTCACCTTGCCCGTTCACATGCTCAAGGGTCACATGCCCAAAGGGTCGTGCACCAGTCACCTTGTCGTCAGGGCGCTCATCACCAAAGCGCCCGTTCTTCCTATCACGTGAGCACTCATCACTAAAGCATCCACATTCATGTCACTAAGTGCGCTAAGGCACTTTCCAACCAAAACACCCGTTTCCAAGTGCGCTAGGCGCCCGCTGTCAAAGCGCCCATTTGTTGTCATTTCCAAGGGGCGCCCGTGCTAACGCATGTGGGCGCTTACCTTGGGAGTGCGCCACACTCCCAACGCTCCTTACTAGTGGTGAGTGTGGGTGCTTGCTCTAGTTTTCCAAGTGGGACCGCAACACCTTGCCGAACCGTCAAGTCCACACCATCTTTCCCACTTAGGCATGCTGAAAAATGTGGTCGTGACAACCTCCCCCACTTAAATTGTTGGTCGTCCTCAGCAATGTCAACTGTCACTACCTTTTGCACCAGTGTGAGCTTCCTTCGAAACTCCTCCACATCTATGGCTCCTGACCACCTACTTCGCAACCAGTACAACTTGCATTCCTTCCTTCTTTCGTCCTTTGCGCCCTTGTGACTTGACCGGTTGGGTAGCTAGTCCAACTGTAGTGTCTCCTCACAAGATGAACTTCTTTGTTCTGAAACCAACTTTCCTTAGCTCTTTTCAGTGTCCTCTGCCAACTGCGTTTTTCACGTAAGACCACCTTTTATTTTTACTTGGCGATTTCTATATTTCTAGGTCACCACAACCTGGTGCCTAAGTTCTCACCACCGTCGCTGGCAGTAGCGAGCCTAAGTGTCGCTTAATCAAGTGGGAAGAGTTGGGCGATGCCATAGGCCATCGCCACCCAAGACTTCATCACATATGAGCTCGTGTGCCGCATTAGCTGCTATGTCTCAGTAACAAAGCTCCTTCAAAAAGTACCTATCAAACTCAACATCATCAAACATCAATGTGCTCACCTCCCCTACCTCCTCGCAACCGTCAGATGAGTCTGCCAAAGAATATTCTCTAGTCTTTTCCCGTCACAACTTCCCCTTGTCCTTTTTCTTCGCATTCTTGCTTAACCCTTCAAACGGGTTGTTTTCCTTGCTGCGATTTTCCAAGCTATTTGAAGTCACTGTTGTTTCTGGTGTCACTTACAACAGTGAAGCGCTAATAGCAATAGCTTCCTTAGCCTCCACCTTCTCTCGCAAGTGCTTCTCTTTCAAAAGCAAAAGGACTACTTTCATTTCACTAGGACGACAACCCACCTGAGCCAACTTTTCCTGAGTTAGCTCCGATTCTGGAATGCCCATCGCATGGACACAAAACTCCATTATATCCATCGCATCATGTAATGAAAAATCTTCACTGGTGTTTCTGTCACAGTGTGCGTTCTGCCCCTAAATCAACCGTTCTTCGTTTTCAAGGTTCAACACCTCAACGTGCTTCCCCTCATCATCAAGTATTGACTTAACATGCACTTCCTTCTCTTGAATGCACAGCAAGCCAACCTCCCGTTGGATTGCCTCTAGTTGTCTCTCCAACGAAAGCAACGTTCTTTCCATAGAACCAACAACTTTCTCACTAGTGCTTTTCTTTCCTTGCTCTACCGAAGTGTGATGCTATCGAATGTCGCCTTCAGCCAAGTTTCTAGACTTGTTAGGGTCTTCGAGAATCTGAACCAAAGACATCCTAGGCCAATGTCCCAACTTGCTCTTCATCGTCAATGACAAACTCCATGCTTTGGACTCTCCCAAGAACACTAAGAGACCTGCGTGCGGAACCGGCACTGCCTTAGCCAACCGAAGGAAATCCTGTCCCAAGATCACTAAATGATCATCCAATGGAACCACCTTCAAGTCAACTCGCCCTTGCCATCTTCCAATTGTAAGAGGAGCTGCATCAACTCTCCCCATCACCGACTTCATCTCTGAGTTCATCGCCTTGAACCGTGCTTGGCTGCCTTCTAGAGAACTATGAAGTGATGATACCATGCAGCTGCTCACCAAAATGTAAGTAGCTCCTATGTCAACAAGTGCAGAAACTTTAATTCCACTCACCGTAGCTTCCACAAAACTCAAACTCAGCGGGTTGTCCACCTGACTTCCCTTCACGTCTCCTATGCAAGCTTCCACCGCTCGCACAGCTTCAATAACTTCTGCTGATGGTTGAGGAGCTGCCGACATCCTCAATGTTGCTAACCTTTCTGGTGCATATTCTTGACCACAGACTGCTTTGTTAGGGCAGTCCCTTGCATAATGGTCCTTCTCGCACACATAGCAAGAAATAGGCTTCCTTTCCTTCACTCACAGGGGCCTCACTTAGTGAAACCATTCCATAGCACGTTTGTCTGTGGCATATGAAACAATAAGCCTAATTTCAATAAATATTGGAAAATTCCTCCCAAAACCGTTTTTTTAACCCCCTCCCAATATGCCTTCCCAATTTAAAAAAAAACCCTTATTTTCACTATATATTGTATGTATCCATTTTTTCATTTACATTTTTTATACCCCTTTATATATCTACCTAGTATATTGACATGATACCCCTCTTATGACCCCACATGCATTCTACAATGCACCTTGCTTCTTTCGATGTATATTGTGGATGCACATTACTTCACCCATAATGTAATTACTCAACCGCATATCATTATGATTTGTGGCATCTAATGGTATAATGAAGAGACGGTATTATGATTTACTTCACAAGCTTGACCTCCATGCATGTCTCCTCCTACCGGCTACTCTCCTCTACCAGCGCGTCTTTGGCTGCTGGCTGCTCTCCTCTACCTGTGTGTCTCCGCCTGCTGGCTGCTCCTCTACCTGTGCATCTCCACTTGTCGGCTGCTCCTCTGCCCGCGTGTCTCCGTCTACCAACTACTCCTCAGTGTTTTCTCTCCACTGTGATCTTTGCTCTTTCCTTGGTATCTTCACGAGTTTATCCTCATGGTTTTACCTTTATGTGATTGCTTATAGGTTTACCATCATGATTTGTATATGTGGTTTATCTCAGCGTGAGTTCTTATGGGTTTTACCTCTGTGTGTTGGGTTCCTTTCCGTGAGCGACCGTGAGGTTACCTTTCAAATGTGGACTATGGGTTTCTCAACATGACTGTCAGAGAGTATGATTGGGCTTAGTATGGCTAAGTGTCTCTTGTGCTAAGTGACTGTGTGTCCTTAGCATGATTGTTATGGGTATGACTGAATTGCTTAAGCCTATGCTTTTGATTTAAACCTCTCTTTTTGTTGACTAAGAGTCTGAGACCTGTTTCTGTCTGCTTTAACCCTCTATCTCAAGGTACTATATGGTTTACCCTGTTTGATTGTGTGGGAATATTGTTGTCCAGGATTGAGGTCAGGAAACCCATAATTGGGTATTGTAGCTGAGCTAGAGCTACCAGTTAAAGTGATTTGGGTTTGAACTTCACATCCTTGTATTGAAAGCAAGAAGGATGTCCATATTTGTGAGTGAATTTTGGGATTAAGACTGTCCCACTGCCTCAACAATAGTAAGGAGGCAGTTCAACATGTATAATACAATTTGGTATTAGAACCTATAAGACTTCTGCATCAGGCACTGACGCGGCACTGATAGTGAAAATTGAATCATAGAAGTTCTTGTCTCCTCAACAAAATAAAGAGCGACCAAAGTACACCACAACGTTTTGCAAGATTTGAATAAGAAGACGGGTTTTAGAAAAGGTGTCCAATTTTGCGGGGATTTGCAAAGTAAAGAAATTTGCAAACAAATAAAGTGGAGTTTTCTTAACTGTGCACCAGACCTCTCTAAGAATGCCCCTTTCTTGCTAAAGAAGTTGACATGATAGCATCATCCACACTCTGGTACTAACATCATCAACAGTTTCACAGTCATGCTTTATGGGTCCTATTTGGCTTTTGGTTTTATCTATGTGATTTTCATAATAATTACAAGTCATACTACTATAGTGGCATATCACATGATTTGGATTGCATTCCACATTAATTCTCACAAAATTTCCTTCCTTGAGATTTCTAAGCTTATATAGGAATCTAACTTCTTAAAATGCAGTTAGAGGTATAGGGTCCTATCTAGAGAGATTATATTTGAATATTCAATACCTATATGTTGCTATTATACAAATAGACATAATGAGAAGGCTTTCTATAGTGCTACTCTGTCCATTGCAAATAGAGTTACAGAAGGCAGACTTCAGGATATTGAAGATGAATGAACTCAAAATGGAAAGAAAGAATGTCTTTCAAGTCCTAATATTCAGGAAGGATGGTAACTAAATGAAGTGTAATGGATAAGGCCATCTTTCTCGGGACTAGAATAACTAATGGTTGTAGTGTGATCTATCGAAAGGAGGAGAAAGTTAAAGAATCTTTGGGGAATGCAGGGTAGTCTACAATGATGAACTTTTCAGAATATAGAACCCTTTTGTTGGGCCTCTTATTTGGAAAGGAGATATTTTGGGAGATATGTGCATGAACAAACAAGGTAGAAGGATTCTGAAACGCTATCAGTTTGACAGAAATTTCTTTGGAGTATGCAGGGCCACTTTTAATCTCAATTCAGTTGCACTAATTTTAGCTACGATGAAACGTTATAGGAAAGATCTACATTTTCTAGAGATTGATGCTAAGACATAAATGTTGGCAATTCTCACTTGCTTTAGGAGAGGGTATCTTACTGGATGCCCTTTCTGATGCAATTTTACTATTTTAAACTTTTAGTGTACTATAAGATGCATATTTTTCAAAAAGAGTAAAAAACGCAAGTCACAATGCCATTACCTTAAAACGTGTGCCAATATAGGAGAATTTGGATGATTTTGAAGATTCCTCTGGCAGAGGAGGAAACATAGATGCAATAAAGGCACATGGTGAAGCATTCAACAGAGCTTGATGCTCTAGAACAACAAAGTCCTTGTTCTTCTCAAGGAACAGATCAAAATAGTTTGAATTTATGATGAACATTCCTCATGATCCTTTGATTACACATGGACCAAAACATGGAGCTTCTAAAAAATTGGATGCTAGCTAATTTAAATGCCCTATTCTTCAATTGATTGATCCTTTGTCACTTTCGAATGCTAAATACTTTCTTGATGTGCTGGAAATGACTCAATTAGTTGCTAATCTTTCACCTTATCTTGAACCAATTTGGTTGCTAGAAGATTTAATAGAAGATAGAAGTTAATGCCATCAAATTTGGAAATGGTCGATTTATTTAACCAAAAATATCAATTTGACAAAAACTAAAACACTACTATAAAATCTAGTTTTGATCTTTTGACTGTTGCTTTGGGACAATTGATTTGCTTTGAGTTATAAAAATGTTCAATTTAGTTTTCCAAAAATATATTTGAACAAAATCTGCTGAAAAAGAGGATTTGCACACTGATCTTCTGCCATTAAATATGAAACTGAAAAATGCTTGTTTGATTTTGAATTGCAGTATTTTGCCACCTCCTTTAATTCGTTCTTCACAATATAGCAGCTATGGTGAGGGCTGCACCAATGCCTTTAATTTTCTTCATCAAAGATATATTTCCCAAGATAGGAGTTATAAAGCTTTGATACAAGGCTATTTAAGCTATACAAAATGCTGAACAAAAATGAATAAGCAATTTGAAATTCAACCAAGAACAAAAATGAATAAGCAATTTGAAATTCAACCGACTAAAAGAAAACTCTTTGCAGCTTTGAAATGAAATTTTCGGACAAATTATAAACATGCATTTTCCTTCCTCTGTATTGTTTCTAGCTTGGCTTCTACATTCTCACCAAGATGGGGAATAGCTACTACTACACGAATTTTTGCTTCCTACAGATCCAATCATTCAAACCAGTACTTTCTATATTATCGAATGCATGGCATGATTATGTTGTTGTATATCATCAATTGCATTTAGGAACATGCTACTATTGTTTTGCACATAAATTTCCATAAGGTACAGATGACTCCATTTGTAATGAATACATGTTCTTCTGGACTTATTCCAACCACATCCATGGCATTTCTTGTCTCGAGATACTCTCTAGCATCATCTATAGTGCTCACTTTATAGCAGATAGTCTGGTTAGGATAATGAAATGTACTAGGATCTCCCAACTTGTATTTAGCAATACCCTGTAAATAAGGTGCCACATTGGTAATATTCATGAATCTGAGATTGCTAGCATGAAAGTGTTGCAGATTCTTATTGACAAATTCAGAAAGAAAAAACTACTATGAAATGATATTCCTCAATTTTGTTAGAATTCCCCTTGACATTTATTAGGCATGATGAAATGATGTACCTCCGGTGGTGCAACACAAAGCATGTAGAAACAATGATAATTTCTCTCTAGATCAGAGACCTGACGAACAAGAGACCTTTCTAGAAGGTAGGTCCTGACAACAACTCCTGATATCTTGCCATTCTTGTCAAACTGGAGCTCAACAAATTTTCCAAAACGACTGCATCACAGATGCTCTTCCATCATATGAGAACATATAAGCACTACGTGTTTCACTGTCATCCCCTAATCCATTATGTTGAGGTTATTTCAATTAGCTAATTACAAATAAAAATAAATTATAGTTACGCCTCTGTGAGTCACCTGGAAATGTTGTTTTTGACAGTTTTTGAGTTACCAAAAGCTTCAAGAACAATATTTGACTCTAGACATAACCATGACACATTATTTTAGTAACACAGTAACACATACACCATAAGCTATGGAGAAGCATTATTTACAAGCTTATGAATCACAAAGAATGAATTTGTTTCTTACTTCCAGAACTTGTTGCTCTACTGTTCTTCCCTCTGTTCCTAATCGACCACCCATAAATTCAAGGTAATGCATAAGCAAAATTATAAAAAATAAAAAAATGAATTATCCGCAAAAAAATGTTGGCCTTGCACATGGTTTGCAAGGCCTCCTAAACAACCCATGTTTTTATATATTGTACATGGTTTATGAGGGCCTTTCAAATGGTTTTAAAACCATGTGCAAGGCCTCCTAAATAACCCATGGTTTTATTGTACATGGTTTAGGAGGACCTTGCAAATGGTTTTAAGACCATGTCCAAGGCCTCCTAAACAACCCATGGTCTTAGGAGGGCCTTGCACATGGTTTTAAAACCATGTATGGGGGAGTTGTTGTAATGTTCGTTCCTAACAAAATAAAAAATAATAACAAATAATATATGTCAACCATAAATAATATTAAATATTAATAATAAAAATATTATATGTAGACCTTAAATTAAAATACATGTTTTTTAGTTTGAATCAAATCAATGGCTATATATAAGACACACCAAAGCTGATAGTGTCACGGCCCCAATCCAGCGCTAGTCTTCAACGACCGAAATGGGACATGCGACACTACCAGGAAGGCATCTTGGGGGCTTGGTCGCCCAAGCTCCTAGCCTGCAAACTACACCTGAACCCAATATGCAGAAGCGAATTAACACTTAGAATTATTCAAAGTTATCTTTGTTTAACTTAGTCAATGTTCTGCTAATACTTAACGAAAAAGACAACAAGAAATATGGGCGAGGTTGCCACACCGCAGAGCCTCTGTAACTGATTTTATTAACAAGAGTGGGAGCGCCCTTGACTCGGCTAAAACTCTCATGCGCACCAAACCGGATAAAATGCACAATACATAAAGAAGGTAAAACAACCAACAAGGTGTCACACTAGCTCTGTCACAGCTAGCACACCTAGCTGCAGTAAAGAATGCAGAGAAAACTCAGAAGAACACCTAGCTTCGTGCTTCGTCTCCTCACTTCATGACTGCATCTTCTTGGACTGCTGCCAACTTCATTTGGTAGCAGTGCTACTTGGCTCCCTTCCTTGCCTTGATGATGAAATGACTTAACACTTTGTTTACTTATAGGTGTTTTTCATTTGGAAGGGTGCGACCTTTAAGTGGACCTGCCCTCTTACTTGCCGCACAAGCCACCTCTTGTCGGCTTGCCAAACCACACTTTCCTTTAACGTTCTTTGATGTGCCCCCATGCAAACACAGCAAGGGTCGTGCGCCCATCGTCTCTGCTAAGGCACCCATCAAAACGCCCATCATCAAACCTTGTCCGTCGCTCAAACGCCCGTTGCCTCGTCGCGCGTGCTTCCGTTGGAGCACCCATTGATTTGCCTGCTGGAGCGCCCATCTCATTCATGCATCTAAGTGTCGTTTGTCACACGTGCCTATTTGTTGTCACCTTACCCGTTCGCATGCTCAAGGGTCACACACTCAAAGGGTCGTGCACCAGTCACCTTGCCGTCAGGGCACTCATCACCGAAGTGCCCGTTCTTCCTGTCACGTGAGCGCTCATCACTAAAGCGTCCACCTTCATGTCACTAAGTGCGCTAAGGCACTTTCCAACCAAAACGCCCATTTCCAAGTGCGTTAGGCACCCGCCATCAAAGCGCCCATTTGTTGTCGTTTCCAAGGGGCGCCTGTGCTAACGCATGTGGGCGCTTGCCTTAGGAGCATGCCACACTCCCAACGCTCCTTGCCAGTGGTGAGTGTGGGTGCTTGCTCTTTTCCAAGTGGGACTGCAACACCTTGCCGAACCGTCAAGTACACACCATCTTTCCCACTTAGGCATGCTGAAAAATGTGGTCGTGACAGCCTCCCCCACTTAAATTGTTGGTCGTCCTTAGCAACGTCAACCATCGCTGCCTTCCGCACCAATGTGAGCTTCCTTCGAAACTCCTCCACATCTATGGCTCCTGACCACCTACTTCGCAACCAATACAACTTGCATTCCTTCCTTCTTTCGTCCTTTGCGCCCTTATGACTTGACCGGTTGGGTAGCTAGTCCAATCATAGTGTCTCCTCACAAGACGAACTTCTTTGTTCTAAAACCGACTTTCCTTGGCTCTTTTCAGCATCCTCTGCCAACTGCGTTTTTCACGTAATACCACCTTTTATTTTTACTTGGCAATTTCTGTATTTCTAGGTCACCACATCCTGGTGCCGAAGGCCTCACCACCATCGTTGGCAGTAGCAAGCCTAAGTGTTGCTCGATCAAGTTGGAAGAGCTGGGCGATGCCATAGGCCATCGCCACCCAAGACTTCATCACATATGAGCCCATGTGCCGCATTAGCTGCTACGTCTCAGTAACTAAGCTCCTTCAAAAAGTACCTATCAAACTCAACATCATCAAACATCAATGTGCTCACCTCCACTGCCTCCTCGCAACTGTCAGATGAGTCTGCCAAAGAATATTCTCTAGTCTTTTCTCGTCATAACTTCCCCTTATCCTTTTTCTTTGCATTCTTGCTTAACCCTTCAAATGGGTCGTTTTCCTTGCTGCAATTTTGCAAGCTATCTGAAGTCAATGTTGTTTCTAGTGTCACTTGCAACAGTGAAGTGCTAATAGCAATAGCTTCCTTAGCCTGCACCTTCTCTCGCAAGTGCTTCTCTTTCAAAAGCAAAAGGACTACTTTCGTTTCACTAGGACGACAACCCACCTGAGCCAACTTTTCCTGAGTTAGCTCCGATTCCATAATGCCCATCGCATGGACACAAAACTCCACTATATCCGTCACATCACGTAATGAAAAATCTTCACTGGTGTTTCTGTCACAGTGTGCATTCTGCCCCCAAATCAACCATTCTTCATTTTCAAGGTTCAACACCTCAACGTGCTTCCCCTCATCATCAAGTGTTGACTTAACATGTGCTTCCTTCTCTCGAATGCATAGCAAGCCAACCTCCCATTGGACTGCCTCTAGTTGTCTCTCCAACGAAAGCAATGTTCTTTCCATAGAACCAACAACTTCCTCACTGGTGCTTTTCTTGCCTTGTTCTACCGAAGTGTGATGCTGTCGAATGTCGCCTTGAGCCAAGTTTTGGACTTGTTAGGGTCTTCGAGAATCTAAACCGAAGACATCCTTGGGAAATGTCCCAACTTGCTCTTCGTCGTCAATGACAAACTCCATGCTTCTGACTCTCCCAAGAACACTAAGCGACCTATGTGCGGAACCGGCACTGCCTTAGCCAACCGAAGGAAATCCTGTCTCAAGATCACTGAATGATCGTCCAATGGAACCACCTTCAAGTCAACTCACGCTTGCCATCTTCCAACTGTAAGAGGATCTGCATCAACTCTCCTTGTCACCGACTTCATCTTCGAGTTCATCGCGTTGAACTGTGCTTGGCTGCCTTCTAGCGAACTATGAAGTGATGATACAATGCAGCTGCTCACCAAAATGTGAGTAGCTCCTATGTCAACAAGTGCAGAAACTTTAATTCCACTCACCGTATCTTCCATAAAACTCAAACTTAGCGGGTTGTCCACATAACTTGCCTTCACGTCTCCTATGCAAGCTTCCACCGCTCGCATAACTTCAATAACTTATGCTGGTGGTTGAGGAGCTGCTGACATCCTCAATGCTGCTAACCTTTTTGGTGCATATTCTTGACCACGTACTACTTTCTCAGGGCAGTCCCTTGCATAATGGTCCTTCTCACACACATAGCAAGAAACAAGCTTCCTTTCCTTCGTTGTGCCTTTGCTTTCAACTGCTTCTGACGAGCTCTCTTTCGAGCATTCTTCCCTGCCGTCACTTGGTCCGCGAGAGTCGGCAATCAAAGCATCTCTAGTTTTGGATGTGAAACCAAGTCTAGGAATGCCTTCTCCATTCCTTCCTTGAACTCTTCCCAACACTTCTTCGTCGCGCTTTCTAGCTTCTCTATCAATGATGACTCCCTTGCCGCGGAGTTGTCCGTCGCAAGAACATCTAACTCAGCCATCCAATGAAGCTTTAATTTACCTGGGAGCACTTCAATAGTCCCCCATACTGAGTTCACCATCCTCTGCATTAGCTCACTTCTGTACTTAGCATTTTCAACAGTGCCCTCAGAAGAAGCAAAACCGCCTGCTTGCGAGTGCGGAGCGCTTCCACCAAAATCCTCCAAAACTGTCTAACTTGCCTTACCACAAAAACTCCAAAACGCACCTTCATTTTGCTGCAGGCACACTCACCACACCACTTGACAAATTGTTGTCGCATGCTTCCTCTAGGCGTTCTTCTACTAAATCCACCTTCCCGAAACGCACGTCCAACTTTCCTAAAGAGCGTTTCTACCAAAACGCGATTTCACCGTCCACGAAGTGCACGTTCAACTTTCTGAAAGAGCATTTTTTTCAAAACGTGACTTCACCGTTCGTGAAGCGCACTTTCGTTCGTCGTTTACTGTAGCGTGCATTTAACTTGCATGCACGTTCATCTGCGGAGCGCCCCTTTACTGATGCCCTCCTTCGTCAACTAATCGCAGCACTAACCTACGTGTCTGTTGTCGAGCGTGCGACTCTGCCACCCTACGGAGTGCATGTCGTTTTGGTCAACGGAGCGCGCTTCCTTGCCCGAAGCGCACGCCTGACCGCAACGTGCTAACACTGTCTTCCGGGCGACCCTGTCACCGACGCTCCTGTGGAGTACGTGTCTTCATAGAGCGGGCCTCAGGCTTGAGCACGCTTCCTATGGACACCTTCATTTGCTGTGGATGCCCCATTGCTGTGGCACGCGCCTTCACTACAGAGCGCTCTTTTGAGCGTGTTTCAACCTACAGAGTGCTACCTCTACTGTGGCGCGTCCTCTTACAGACGCCACCTTCCAGGCGCGCCTCCTGCTAACGCCCATTTTAGGCTCTACGCACCAGCTGCTGTAAGGTACTCTAAGGAGTGACTTTTCGAACTGTGGCTTCCTTCACGAAACCACCTTCGTCCCACAACAAAGTCCGCTTCAATGTTTCCGCAAAGCTAAAGCTGCTCTTATACCCCCTGTCACAGCCCTAATCCATCCCTAGTCTTCAACGACCGAAATGGGATGTGCGACACTACCAGGAAGGCAGCTTGGAGGCTTGTTCGCCCAAGCTCCTAGCCTATAGACTATGCCTAAACCCAATATCCAGAAGTGAATTAACACTTAGAATTATTCAGAGTTATCTTCGTTTAACTTAGAATTATTCAGAGTTATCTTCGTTTAACTTAGTTAATGTTTTTCCAACACTTAACCAAAAAGACAACAAGAAATATGGGCGAGCTTGTCACACTGCAGAGCCTCTGTAACTGATTTTATTAACAAGAGTGGGAGCGCCCTTGACTTGGCTAAAACTCCCATGCGCATCGAATGGGATAAAATGCACAGTACATAAAGAAGGTAAAACAACCAACAAGGTGTCGCATTAGCTCTGCCGCAAATAGCACACCTGATAGTAAAGACCGCAAAGAAAACTCAGAAGAACACCCAGCTTCGTGCTTCATCTCCTTGCTTCATGACTGCATCTTATTGGTCTGCTACCAACTTCGTTTGGTAGCAGTGCTACTTGGCTCCCTTCCTTGCCTTGATGATGAAATGACTTAACACTTCGTTTACTTATAGGCATTTGTCATTTGGAAGGGTGCCACCTTTAAGTGGACCTACCCTCTTACTAGCCGCACAAGCCACCTCTTGTCGGCTTTCCAAACCACACATGCCTTTAACGTTCTTTGATGCACCCCCATGCAAATTCACCAAGGGTTGCACGCCCATCATCTCCGCTAAGGCGCCCATCAAAAATCCCATCGTCAAACCTTGTCCGTCTCTCGAATGCCCGTCGCCTCTTCACTCCATCGTCATCGTACGCGCTTCCCTTGAAGTGGCCACTGGTCTTCCTGGCAGAGCGCCCATCTCGTCTGCGTGTCTAAGTGTCGTCTGTTGTATGCATCCGTCTGTCGTCGCCTTGCCCGTTTGCGCGCTCAAGGGTAGCACGCTTGTCACCTTGCCGTCGGGGCACTCATCACTGAAGCACCCGTTCTTCTTGTCACATGCGCGCTCATAACCAAAGCGTCCACCTTCATGTCACTAAGTGCGCTAAGGTGCTTTCCAACCAAAACACCCGTTTCCAAGTGCACTAAGCGCCCGCCGTCAAAGCGCCCTTCTACCGTCGTTTCCAAGGGGCGCCCATGCTAACACATGTGGGCGCTTGCCTTGGGAGCGCACCACACTCACGATGCTCCTTGCTGGTGGTGAGTGTGGGCGCTTGCTCTTTTCCAAGTGGGACTGCAACACCTTACCGAACCGTCAAGTCCACACCATCTTGCCCACTTAGGCATGCTGAAAAACATGGCTGTGACAGATAGCTCCTTGAGTGCAATACTTAAGAAAAGGTTTCCACCTCCAAAGATTTTATCCCTCTAGGCGCTTGATAGAGCCTAGGATTTGGATCTATGGTGGTCTTTATCCATTCAAGCTCATAATTAACTTATTAAAAAATGATTAATTCAAATTCATAGCAATAAATTTTAGTATGGTCCACCACTTTAACATTTTTAATGAATGTATCCTTATTAATATATGATTTTAAACCATATTCATTTTTAATTTAAAATTATTTTTGAATTAAAAAAATATTAAAAAAAAACTAAACTAAAATTAAACAGGTGCTATGTGGTAGTGATTCCCTGCCGCTTAGTTTAGGGATAGCTAAAATAAAAATATAAGAATTTGTCAACGTAGAATAATATATATACTATGCATTTTTTTTATCTTTCAATCAATGTCGGAGAGCATTAACTAATGATGTGGACGTAATTAATAACATTTATTAAAATTTACTAATATATATAATTTTATATTCTAATAGGTTTTATTATAAATTAATATTATTTATTAAAAATTTTAAATATATATTTTGAGTGTGAGGTGTGGGGGATTGTATTTGGAAAATTATGAAGCAAGTTTTAGTTGGAGACTAGGAGAAGACGCGAATAACCGTAGAGATCTAGAGGCAACAAAGACTAAGAATATATTTGTTAAAGGGGATTCAAAAACCATTCTTAGGCGTATGTGATATACTTAAATTCCTAAATATTGATTTCTAGTCAAGATCATTTTAGAAATCAATGAGAAACAAAGAGATTTGACTTGATATAATACTTTCACGTGAACAAGGCTATTCTATTAAGTGTTATAACAATAAGAACAAAAGATGGGATTACTTCTTTGTCACGTATTCCATATTCCTTTAGTTTTAAGTCATAAATAAGAGGAAAACTTAGTTGAGCTATGAAGGTTTAAATCCAAGACAAGTTGTGACACTATTATATGTCAATGTGATATGTATTTACTCACCAAAGACCTCATGCACCGACATTAACGACTTGCATTATGGTAGAGCAGGCTCATGAATACATGGTATAATAGGATCCATGTAAACATAGTTGGAAAATCAAGGTCTTTGTTTAAACACATTCATCTAGGAATGTGCTTGGTTGTGGTGGTGTCAGTGTTCCTAGATAGTTTTTTTCAAATATGTGATCCATCTTTCAAGGATCATGGCTATCTATTGTACAGGACAATACACCCTTGTAACCTAGGGTCTGGGGTTACCAACTTACTATTATACTTGCAGACAATCAGCTTTTACAGAAATTGAAATCAGAATAGGAAGATAGTTTGGCTTAACTGGTTTATGACGGTTGATCCAAGCTTGGTCTTCTCTCGCTTCAACTTTCTCCAAAGCTTCTAGGGCTGCTTCTCTTCACCTGCAAAGAGCCAATTATTCAAGCAACATCTCATACATATATATATCATAGGTTAGATGAAAAACATATTAATAACATAAATGACATTATCCATTAACCAATATACATGAGAAAAGAAAAATACACGGATTGGAAGAAGAATTCTCTTTATTAACAAACAATGAATAGGTGAGAATACAACCCAAATTCTGACACAAGGAATCCTCTACAATCGAGGACTCTGAGTTCTGCCACTCCAAGACTCTGAAGATATACCACCAGCATAAATTTTCTCTTCAAAAATTCATTGATTGGCCCATCCCAAGGCCTCTATTTATACATTGGGAAATAGAGAGGTTTCAAAGGTTAGGATGGTTGAGATAGTTGGGATAGTTATGGATTAAGGCCCAACTAATCTCATCTAATCACGGTTTATATTTTTAATGTCGAATTAAGGTACATGCAATTATTAATATAGGCAAGGCATGTATGACACACTTGTTGCTCAAAGGAAACTCGCGTATGCAAGGTACACACGGGTTTCAATGCACATAGTCGCGTGTGACACGCGAGTTGCAATGCACATAGTCGTGTGTGCAACCCAAAACTCAAAATAAAAATATATCAGGCTGGTCTAGAGATCATTCATCAAAGGTCATGCACATTTATAGTGTTTTGGCCACTTCAATCCTAATTGTCCTTTTGTGTACCGACATAATGAATGTCAGCACTCGGACGGAGAAGTGCCATTTTGGTTGATAACAAATGCCCCCTAATGTGTGAGTTCAAAGGGAAGCAATGACCAAAATACATTACAATCTTTATCTTGGAGAACTCAGAAGTCCAAGGAAGCAAAGGAAGTACCTGAAACAAATACATATCAATGTCATACACAAAATCATATATGAGGATGCCATGTTCAATATACTGGAACACTAGCTCCTTTACAATATTTGATTACATCATATGATACAGGTGCAAGACCGCGTATATTACAAAGGTGGATCTAAGCCACAATATACGATGATGAGTTTTCAAAATCCAGAAGCTATGTAACTGATCATAACATAGTCTCGTGCAACTTAGGTTATAAATATGAACCTAAGGTCTTCATTGAAATCCGAGGGAACCAATACAACCCTTACCATGTGAATAGATGTTTTGAACTCGAACATGGAAAGAACTCAACAGATTGTCAATCAATAGGTGAAACTAACAAACTGAAGCAAAGGAGTTCACCAATGATGATAGTGAAACCTAAGGTACAATTGTCAAAACTCTAGGTCTTCATCTTTAGGAAGTGCTGATGAGAAACCATACTATGATGGGGAAGGCAATAGATGCTCCAACGGATCATAAGAGTGACTAGGAACTGGATACGGGAAGGTAGACTCAAATGATACTCAAATATGATAATGATGGAATCAGGATAATAATCAGATGCAAGGATAAATCCTTGAACAATGAGCACAGCACTGAGATGACCCAAGGCATATTTTAACTTTACAGATAGGACAACTAAACTTATCTGTCATGTAGGAGACATGATCAGATTCCCTGTGTATAAAGGACAAGTGGAGGAGTAAGAAACTCGAAGTAATAGCTGAGTTGAAAGTGTACACTCAGACATGAGTATCAAAAAGTTCAGAAAGTGCTATGTTCAAGGAGGACATGCTGCCACCGTTGTTAACTTAAAAAGAATACTTCTTCCTTATCATTCTTGTTAAATTTTAATGAGTCCAAGAAAGTCAACTCAAGTCTCTCTTCATTTTTGACAAGCTTGAAGAGGGGAGAGAATAATGATTGATAATGACATTGATTCATGGATTTTAGAAGCCCAAACTAGTACATGCTCGTTGGTGTTTTCATGTTTAGAGAGTCTGAAAACTCCAAAGAAGACTCCGAGGGGGTGTTTTTTCGTCCAATTTAGTCTCCCGAGGCCGGAAAAGTATAAAACATACCACATAAGAACTCTTTTAGCTTCAGAAGAAGTAAGGCACACCTTTTTCATACTTAGTCAGGGAGGTCCGAAAAAGGTTAAATTACCACCTACCCAATGCTCCTTCAAAAGCGGCTTATAGCTTGAGTTTTACGAGTGTGAAGGAAACCAATATCACTTGGAAAGATCCATTTGGCTATGAGAAATGGGGCTTACAACAGTAAAATCGATGCTTTGTTATTTAGTGTTTGACGAGCATGACAAAGGCATAACGTACACTCAATTTTTTTTCATGTTTAGGCTCAGAGCACGAAAAAGAGAAATTTAAGGTCATATTGGGCGCTCCTTTTCCGTAAGTTTAGTCCCTTAGGTCCGGAAAAGCGATAAAGCTACACCTGAGAATACTCTTCTCAATTCCATAGAAAAGAGAGTGTTCCTTTCTCGTGTTATTCCACATGGTCCGAGAATGTGATAACCTACCACCAATGTGGATGCCCATTCACATATTCTTAATGAGCCTGAATGGACAAGTTTACACAGTAGTCAAGTTTATTTTGAGGGGTTAGACCTATGCCTAAAGAAAATCCATAAGGGCGGGGATCCTTATAAAGGGGATGGCTTGTAAAAACAGACCAAAATGAGGCTCAATTTAGCGTGAAAAAAAGATAAGAAGGCTCCCCTAAACCTATGACAAATGCAGCATGAGTACCAAAAGACAATCAATGTGTTCTAATCTAGGGTACTCATGTAGGGAAGGCCCTATCCATGGAAGAACAATGGTATAGACAAGGTAATAATTGGTAAACACCATAGTCCAGGGTCAAAGTAGTGATCCTAGGGTTAAAACAGATTAGGTATAGATGCAAAAATGCATATAAATGACCGAAATCCTATTCTATATGAGTGAATACCAACTTTAAGTGACTNGACATGGCATTAGTTTGATTATAATAGAATTTAAAAACTATAGGTTAAAAAACCCACAATTTGAAATTATTTCTATATATAGTCTAAAAATAGAAATCAACAATACCATTTCATATTTTTACCCAATTAGGCAATTTTTACCTTTGACTTCAATCGCTTGGTGTGGATGATTTTCGAATCCGCAAGTGCCAGGTAAGCTAGCTCTTCATTCTCTTCAATATTAACTCTTCACATTTTCAATTTTGTGCAAATTTGGATGTTTTAAGCCTGTCTTAAGGGGGTCGCACTATACATGTGGGTAGGAAACTTACATAGTCACGTACACATGTTTTACACACGACTTTTCCAAAAGAAACCCGCGTGTCATACGCGACCTGTCTAAAATACAGTCGCATGTACTGCGCGACATAGGAAAAAGAAAGTTAGGGCCAAAATCAAATTGTTTTGATAAATTTTAATGTTTGATAATAACTTCATGGGCAGGTTAAAACATGGTGTTGGAGTGGAGGGAGCGAGAACATAAAGATATGGACCGAAAGGCACTCCAAAGTTCCCCCACTGTGCAAGCTTTGCGGCAAAGTGGGTTGTTAAAGTTCTTTTGCACTTCACCTATGCGGGAAAATATCTGTTTGCTAGAGTTTTTTATTGGCTACTAGGATCATGACCTTGGGGCCTTTGATCTTCAAGGTGAAATTATTGAGGTGGAACTGGAAGACATATACTTCATAATGAGTTAATCTAGACAGGGGACACCTGTTAACCTCGAGGGTACGGGCAGGGGTGGTGACCCCATGAGTGTTCACGATTACATAAACACTTACTGCATGCCCAACAGTTTGAAAAAGGGATCATGCATCCCTATTGTACATATTAGTAACTTCTCGCTGCAAGTGTTGGTAAGTACTATAGTGAGGGTTGCAGGATCATCATCGCTCCATCTTGCTACTCAGAACCAGATGAGGATTGCTGTAGAGTGTCTACAGGACACTGTGTTTGACTGGTTCTCGAGAATAATCCCAATAATGGAAAAACAAATCTTTGACTGCAAGAAAGGCTGACGGAAGAACTTTGGATGCTCTAGTGTATTGGTAGCCTTCTTTTTCTAGAGAGTTCCTGCAATCAGCTCTGCGGTACCACTTCTAGCCTTCTATCCTCGTCAGCCTAGACTGACTAGGTGGGGAGATATTTTCCTTCACCAGGGCGGTGGTCGGTTGGTTCAGAGTGTGTATGATGATGATTTCTACTTATGGTGGGGGCGACAACTTCCAACACTAGAGCAGTTTCCATATGCTAGTTTGGACTTTCGAGGTGACAATGAAGTTTTCCTCCCTCCTGGAGGAGTATGGGGAGCATTAGGTACTTTGGTTTTTCAAATTTTTAAATTTTTATCATAGATATAGATACATATGTAGAAGAGTTTTTAATCCATTTAATGTTTGAAAATGCAGATATTGGACCTATTCACCTTGAAGGACATCCTAGGATGTATGTACGACCGATGGTAGGAGAAGATCAAGGTTTGATGAGGGTACTTGAGGGAAAGCTGGCTAGGATTACCTATAGGGTCCCAACCATTTGTATTTAGTAGATTTCTGCCATCATGCAGGAACTTGTTGTCGGTATTCCACCTATCTGGATACGCCTTATGAGGAGGGTAGCTAGGGTTGTACTTGTCTACATAGAGGCCGATGTAGCTGAATAAGCTGAAGAGGCTCACGATCAGGGTGACCAGGGAGATTAGGATGACCAGGGTGGTCAAGATTAGGTCTAGGGGCATTTTATGGATTGCGATCCATTTTTTTTATATTTATATAGTTATGCCTGAATCTGAGGATCAAGAACTCGACCTATCTATATGGACAGATATTCTCTCTCTCTCTCTCACACACACACACACACACACACACACACATATTGTCGGTTTATTTACATGTGTTTACAATGTATCTGTTATGTATTTTTACAAAATGTGTGTTAAGTGCCAATCTAAGATATAGTTCGCATATGCATTATTTAATGAAATTTGATTTCTTGGAATATGATTAAATATAATAAAATCAAAATTTCTTTCAAATAACCTAACTTGCAAAAACTAACGTAATAAAATAGGGTTTCGCACCTGATAAGCTTGATTGAGCTAGGAAACTACTAGTTGAGAGTCAAAGTCTAACTTCCAACTCGGTGACGCCACGTGACAAGGCATCCCATAAAAGCTCAATGACGGATCTGTATTTGGCCACATTATTGGTAATAGGACCTAAGCAAGCGCCTCCAGAGGCAACTAGATGTCATGAGGGTGAGTAAATAACCCATGCGGCTGAAGACAAGTTGCAAGTGTGACAACTAGCGCCATCTACAAAACCTATGAACCACTCGGAAGACATCTGTAACAACCAACAGATGATATAAGAACAAAAACTGGCTATCTATTGTACATAAAGTTACATAGAATAAAAATACAAGAAAAAGTGCTAAGCGTAAGCATAGTACTTCTTCAGGTAGAGCCCATTTCTAGGCTTAGGTAGCTTATTCCCTTCAAAATATGTTAATTCATATGTCCCTTTCTTCAAAAATTTTGACACGATATAGGATCCTAACCACATAGACCTGAATTTCCCTGCCCCTAGGGGTTCTTTGTCCTGGTCCCAGAGTAAGACAAGTTCCCCTTAAGAAAAAATCCTAGGTTTGACCAATTTATCATATTGATTTTTCACCCTATTTTTATGATCCTAATTTGCAGTCAACGCATCTCTATGTTGTTCATCTAGATGCTCTAAATGTAGCAAATGTTCTTCTGGTTCAGTCGTGTTAGGTAACACATGAATGGCAATTTTCAAAGATGGGATTTCTCATTCAATCGGGGTTACTGCTTCCACCCCGTGAACAAGTTGGAAAGGTGAGAACCCCGTGGCAGTTTTCACATTGGTTCGATAAGCCCAAAGTGCAGGATACAACATGATGTGTCAATTTGACCGGGCTGCGTTGATAGTACGCTTGAGAATAGTCTTCAAGTTCTTATTGACTTCCTTGACTTGACCATTCGCTTGCGGGTAGAAAGAAGATGAATGTTCTTGTTTAAACCCTAGCATAGTGTCCAATTCCGTCATCATGATGTTTTGGAAATGATTGCCATGGTCATTGACAATTTCTTTAGGAATACCAAAACAAGTGATAATCTGGTTGAAAACAAAAAAAAATTGTAGTTTCCCCGTCAACCTTAAAGGTGGACATTGCCTCTACCCACTTTGTAAAGTAATCTACATTGACAATGATGTATTTGTGCCCTCCAGCCGAAACTGGGTTGCATGTCATGTAATATATCCCCCACTTGGTGAAGGGGCCCAGTGTGATGACGAGAAATAGTGGAGCAGGATGCGATCGCATCTTTCTGGTGTAAAGTTGACAAGGATGACAACGCTTCACGGCTTCCACACAATATTTAAAGATCGTGGGCCAGAGATAACCAACACATAAAATCTTATGGGCTGTTGCTAACCCAGATAAATGACCCCCACACACTCCACTATTGGCATCATTTAGGACACTCTCATCCTCTTCATGCGTGAGGCAATGGCACAAAACAGATTCTACCCCTCTACGGTATAAAGTATCCCTGATGATGAGGTAGTTTTTCACATGTAAGCGTAATTTGTGTCGTTCTTCCCACGAAAAGGTTGGAGGACACTTCATAGTCTGGAGATAGACAAGTATATCTCCATACCAAGGGTCAGAGCTGGAAATCAAGAAAATGTGCTCATCTGGGAATGAGTCTTCTTCAATTGCTACATCTTCTTCAACTAGAAATTCTGCAATAAGATCTGCAAAAACTAAGGATTTTTTTTGATTTGGCAGATTGAAAATCCAAGTGAAACTCCTGGAGAATGACTATCCATTTTTTGAATTTGCCTCCAACTATGTGTCAGGACAAGACATATTGGAAATGATTGACATCCGCCACTATTGTCGTAGTCCTCAGTAAGATGTAGTGACACAACCTCTGAACAACATACACATCTGCTAAAGCCAACTTTTCAGCGTGGGAGTACCTAAGTTCAGGGCCAGCTAAAGAACGACTAAGATAATAGACGACATGCACTTGGAGCTTATCATCTTCCTGGACTAGTACTACCCCAATGGTTGACTCGGATGCGGCCAGATACAATATAAAATTACGAGAGTAATCTGGCGGACGCAATAAAGGGGTCAACAACAAAGCTTTCTTTAATGCCTCGAACACAAGTTATGCAGTTTCATCCCATACAAATGGGGTGTCCTACTTCAACATGCACATGAAGCCTTTGGTGATCTTGGAATAATTCATGATAAAACGTTGAAGAAAGTTACTTTCTTTGCAGGATCTGAAGTTTCCTGTTGGAATGAGGAGGAGGCAGATTTACAATGGCCTCAACTTTCAAAGGATCCACCTGAATAACTTTGTTAGAAACTATGAACCCAAGCAGCTTACCTGAATCGACACAGAAAACATACTTGTGGGGATTCAAACGTATTTTGTAATTCCTGCATCATTCAAAAATTAAATGCAAGTGATCTGGATGATCGATCCTCTTACGAGAATGCACTGAAAGATCATCTAGGTAGTGTTCGACAATAGAATTGATGTAATGGAAGGAAAAATTCATTGCCCGTTGAAAGGTAGCCCCTGCATTTTTCAATCCAAAAGGAATTTTCTTGTATGCAAATGTACCCCAAGGACAAATGAAATCTATTTTATGTTGGTCTTGGATTTGATTAGAATCCGATTATACTCAGAGAAACCATCCATAAATGAAAAAGCCTCACTCCCTGCACAAGCATCAATGATTTGATCTATGAATGGTGTGGGGTAGTTATCTTTAGGACAAGCTTTGTTTAAATCATGAAATTCAATACATACATGTATCATCCCATGATTTTTATCGACAGGAACATGATTGGATACCCACTCCGTCAAAGCAATCGGGTAAATCAAAACCAGCTTTCAACAGCTTTTCCACTTCAGCCTTAACGACTGCCGCTTTACGCAAATTGACAGGTCTAAGTTTTTATCGAACTGGTTTGGCATTAGGATAGGTTCGGATTTCATGTTCGACTATTGATGGATCTATTCCCAACATCTCCTCATATGACCAGGAAAACACATCGCGGAACTCCTTAAATAAGGCCATATAGATAGCAATATCCTCCGAAGAGTAGTTTGCACCAATATATACATTTTACACAATGTTGGGGTTCACAAAGATGTTGATAGGGATAGTAACGGAAATGTTTTCCATATTCCCCTCGGCAAAGATTCCCTCCCTTGGTAAGGGATTAATCGATTTATCAACATCACCTGCTAGTCTCACATGGAACTATTGATTTTCAATTCTACTTAACTCTGGAAGAAAGTAGGATCTATGATGAAGATCTTCATAGATATTATCTCACCCACTCATATCTTCCAAAATGGCTTCATCTGAAGGTAAAACCATGTCTAAGCAATCATCAGTATACAAAGAGTTTTCTGCCCAAGCAGGAAGAAAGTCTTCTTCCGGCTCCTTTGAGACCGTGGGAGGAACCGAAACGGGATCAACAGTGGTGTTAACGATAGCTTGATAAGCTACTTCCACTGTCGATAAGGGAACTTCAAGTTCGTAACAGGAAGGAAGAACCCAAGGATCTGTTCTATCGACAACCGTTGCGATAGACTTCTCTACACTAGTAGAACTTAAGTAATTTATCAGGGCTGGGATATCGAATGTGCCCATTAATAATGAATACATTCCAACCCCTGAGCTCTTTGAAGCAGGTTTGACCTGATCAACCAATGGCATGGTGGACTCATTAGTTTCCATACGGCCCTTTCGAGTGAAACTGAGTTGGTCAACAGTAACCAACTTTCCTTCGTGCAGAAACACTACCACTCAAAGAATGGCCGATGCAATTGCACACATAGCATAAGTCCAACTTCTCCCTAGAAGCAAGTTATAATCCAACGACGCATCAATCACCTCTACTTCAATAGACACTGCCTTCCCTGCCAACTTAATCTCAAAAGTTGGTAGGATACCATGTGGATGAAATGACCTTCCGTCAAAAGCAGTAAGTATGGTGTTCAATGGAACTAGCTCTGGAGATCCAAGAGCCTTCCAACAAGACAAGGACATGACACATGTGGAAGCACCTTCATCAACAACTAACTTTCCAATGGTTTTTCCACCATGGATGACATCTATTGACAAAGCCACATGATACGATAGATGAATTTTGACATCAGACAAATTAAACTTCGCCATAAGGCTCGATGAATCCATACTACCTAAGGCTTCTAAGAGTGCATCTCGCTGGGCAGGACAACTCTGTAGCACCTCCAAAGCTGACATCGCACAACGGGTTTGGGATAAATCTTCAACTACCGAGTAGTTGGTTGCAACCCTAGTGTTAGGATTATGCAATGCCTTCTTGAAGACACCTTTCGATATCTTAGGCATAGGTTCGACAGGTTTCTCGATTGTGAGAGGGTTAGAAGTTTCACTTATAGACTTACCCTTCTCTGGAGCCTCCATCTCATAGTTCTTGTTTCAAGTATAGAGTAATGTCTTAGATCAAACCATGTTGATATAGTTTTGGCCAGGGGCATTAGCGGTGCCCCCAGCTATGTTAGAAACTGAAGTTGCATTCTGTCCTTGGGGAAATGGATCCTTCAGGACAGTCGGTTGTTTATTTTTGAGCAATTTCTGAGCTTGATCTATAAGAGGGAATTGATGGGTCATGTGATCTTCCTGGCACAACTTATAGGGAAATTTCACCTTCTTCTTCTCTCCCCCCCCCATCAACATTATTCGTGGATTTTGGCTTGTTTTGGTTTCACTCACCTTTCTTCCCCTTTTTCTTTTTCCCACCGGGCTGCTGATTGCCCTTTTGGAAGGATTGAGCAAAAACGTTTACGTTTTGGGGTGAGGGGGTAGCCTTTGTTGCCTCTGCTGTAGGTTGTTTAATAGATAACTCATGGAGTTGTTTTTACAAAGACTCTATAGTGGGAGATTTAACTGAACCAACCACGCCATCAGCATGGGGTCCAGGCTTAGGTTTCTCGACACTATGTGTTGGCCACAGTGCATCAGGGATGATTTCATATAGAATCCTAGACTGAGAGTATATAAAATATAACTGTTGCGCCATGAGGATAGCCTCTTCCTCATAAGTTACTCCCGAAGTGGATACATCCTTAGATATATACGATAATAAGGATTTAAGGAACCATTCTAACAAAAACTTGAGAGGGATAGTGGCCTTAATGAGCCTCTTCTGCCTTCACCACTCTTGGATGTGATGCAAAATATGAGTGGCTTTGTCCTGTCGAAAGGTGGACAATAAGTTTGTGTTGGCATCATACTGGACAGGAAGTTGGAAATGGTTAAGGAACACATTAGCTAAGTCCCAAAAACTATCAAATGCAGCAGAGGGAAATTCGATATACCACTTTGTTGCGGCACTAGTCAGAGTTCTTTGGAACAATATCAACCGAATGGTGTCATCGTTCAACGAGTTGGAAGAGAACCACAAGTGAAAGGTGGTGATAGGAGCCCCTGGGTCTTCACCAACTTTGCCTTTGAATTTTGGAATATACGAGGGTAACTTGGTAGGGACCAGTGGCCAGGAGGCATCATGTTTCACCAGGTCATTCATTAACTTGGACAAATCTGGCAAGTTTAAAGTTGCCAAGAAAGGAAGTTTGGGATTAACCGAAGCCTGAAAATTATGAGATTGGGAAGTAGAAGGACTTTCCCCTAGGTTCCAAAATGTAAAGGCAGGGTTTCCCTTAGCTACCGGTTGCAAAGTAGTAGGACTACTTTGAAAAGGATTCCACCCATAAGTCAGTGGATTGTTCATGTGTGGTGCAGTATATGTGGTTTGAGCTACTCTAGTTTAAACTGGAGTCTAGAAAACAGGAGCAGGTATCCCTCCGCTAAAAAGCGATAAGGGAGAGCTCGTGAATGGATTCGAAATTAGTGTTTCGAAACCTTGACCATAAGAGTTAGTATTTCCAAACTGCATCCCCACATATGCAGGTGTAGGGCCTACATAAGGAGTGGATGGGGGAATGTGCCCCCCATTCCACGGGAAACCCTAGACAAATGAAGAGGATCCAACATGACCACTCTGAGCAGTGTATGTAAAAGAGGGTGAAGCAGAAGGTGCATTGGGAATCCTAGTTACCACCCAACCAGAAGTGCCTACTACATTTGTGGAAGTCGATGGTTGAACCACTCGACTAGCTGGAGTTAAGGGAGTAGCAGGTATATTTTTTCTAGGAGTACCAACCCGGGGAGGTGGCACTCCTTCAGTTGGAATAACTGAGATGGGGGTAGATGGACTCTCTCTTGCACTAGCCATAAGTCTGCTCACGGGAACACCAATCACAAGTGAATTAAATGGACGAACTTGGATGATCACAGGATCGTTTAAGTTAGTAAGAGGTGAATTAAAGTTTCTTGCAAACTCATCAGCCTGCAAGTCTTCTATCTCTACTGTGGTTGTATCAACCTGGTTTGTCCTAAGTTTCGGTTCACCTGGAACTTCACTAATTCCTACCGGTTCAAAAGAACCGTTTGTGTATAATCTCTTCCTTTGAGGGGGCGGTGGAGGCTCCATTGTATTAAATGGAGGAAGGTTTTGCAACCTTCTTGACCTTCTGATAGGTTTGTCCTCCATGATTGAAAATTGACTCTTCACACACCCTAAGGTTGGTTAAACACAAACAAACCACACAACAATCACTACAAAATTTCCGAAACCCAAAACATACACAAAGGGTATAAGATATGCTTTCCAAAAGAAAGCTGAGAGATAGTTACTTGGCATCCCTATAGATGTTCTTAGGCACAAGTGGAGGAATGACCCACCGCCCTCCCACACTTTCTACTGGGGTTACCTTCCAAGCCCGTCCAAGGTCAACCAAAAATAGCCTTCTGGTGTACCTGTGTATGAACCCTAGATGTCAAAGCGACTAAAGGCTACCACAACTATACTGACAGTATGGGGAGACAGTCGCAATCCTGGTTCATACGCATGGGCAGGGTAGAAAATCCCGAAACCCTGTCAACACTGGCACCGCATGGGGCCTAAAGGGTGGTATTGATAGAAGTCCCCAGATGCACAAAAACCTTGGTCTACGCTTTGACAAGGAATCCAAGGGTTTTCTCCTTATTCCAAGCCTCCACACGGCCTCATGCTTAACCCCCGTTTGAGAGGAGCTTCGCAGATACAATCAACATAGAAGAGGGTTTACCTATTGATTGGCTAACTACGTCTGAATTTAAACACTTGTGGAGAGTTGAAACTCCCTAGTCCACAAGCCTAGCCTAAGCTAGTTGGTGTAGGAGCCTATAAAATAAAACTTACAAATAATTTTTAAATTATATCGTTCATTTTAAAAGGCTGTTTTTTGTCAGAGGTAAGTGGTGTGAAAAAATGTGGTGTTATAGACTCGATAAGAAAAAACAAAATGATGTATAAAGCAAATTCCAAAGTAAATTGCAACTACTTAAACCAAATTTCTTTTCTTTTTGCAAATATAAGCTAATGAGATTGAAACTAAATGCGAGAAAACTAAGACTTCTTTTTATAATTTTTGAAATTTTATTTGAAAAATACTGAAAAGAAACGACTAAATGCAAAAGTATAAAATGTTTTTCTTCATTTTTTCAAAATCTTCAAAAACTATAATGCAACTAAATGCAAATTTTGAGCAAGTTCAAATAATCAAAGCATATAATAAGTGAAATGAGGTATAAAGGACCCAAAATGACCTACTTCAACCAATCAGGAAGAAGACTCGGAAAAATCATGCCTTGGAGAAACTATTGAACCCAAAAAGTCCACTAGATTCACAAAAGAACAAGTGACAAACTGACACCATAAAATGCAGTACATAGTATAAAGCATCTAAAGCCTTGATCACTGACCTAGACACAAACACTGAACTTATAAACCAAGCAAAAGGACCACCTTCACTTCACAAGATGAAAGAAATTCAAACAAAAGGCTCAAAGGCTTAAAAACAAGCAAATGGTGTGATGCACAAGACTTTAGACTCAAAGAGTCATGCCAACAATAGAAGACTTCCAAACAACTAAAAAGCCAAAGAGACAGGGACAAGCAAACCCTACCCAAATTTTAGGTTGCTACAAGAAACACGTGACTATGTATGCAAGAAACCCACGTACGAAACACGACTATCTTATAGAGCAACTCACGTATACAAGGTCATACACGCGAGTGTGTATAACAACAACTCACGTGTACTGCCAACATTTTTTCAAAGAAAAAGAACTAGCAGAGGCTTCTCGACACACTACACTGTAAATCAAAAGCAATATAAAAAGGACCACACTCAGAATCAGGATCAGAACAAAGACTGGTAAAGGGAACCTACAGGATGAACCCACAACAGGCTAGAATCCCCAATGGAGTCGCCAGTTCTGTTGTACAGGACAATACACCCTTGTAACCTAGGTTCTGGGGTTAACAACGTACTATTATACTTGCAAACAATCAACTTTTATAGAAATTGAATTGAGAATAGGAAGATAGTTTGGCTTACCCAGTTTATGACGGTTGATCCAAGCTTGGTCTTTTCTCGCTTCAACCTTCTCCAAAACTTCTAGGGCTAATTCTCTTCACCTACAAAGAGCCAATTCTTCAAGCAATTTCTCATACATATATATATCATAAGTTAAATGAAAAACATATTAATAACATAAATGACATTATTCATTAACCAATATACATGAGAAAAACACAATGCACGGATTGGAAGAAGAATGATCTTTATTAACAAACAGTGAATAGGTGAGAATACAACCCAAATTCTGACACAAGGACTCCTCTGCAACTGAGGACTTTGAGTTTTGCTGCTCCAAGACTCTGAAGATATACCACCAGCATAACTTTGCTCTTCAAAAATTCATTGATTAGCCCCATCCCAAGGCCTCTATTTATACATTGGGAAATAGAGAGGTTTCGAAGGTTAGGATGGTTGAGACAGTTGGGATAGTTATGGATTAAGGCCCAACTAATCTCATCTAATCACGATTTGTATTTTTTAATGTTGAATTAAGGTACACGTGAGTATTAATATAGGCAAGGCATGTATGACATGCTTGTTGCTCAAAGGAAACTCACGTATGCAAGGTACACGTGAGTTGCAATGCACATAGTCGCGTGTGACACGCGAGTTGCGATGCACATAGTCGTGTGTGCAACCCAAAAATCAGAATAAAAATATATCAAGCTGGTCTAGAGATCATGCATCAAAGGTCATGGACATCTATAGTGTTTTGGCCACTTTAATCCTAATTGTCCTTTTATGTACCGACATAATGAATGTCAGCACTTGGATAGAGAAGTGCCATTTTGGCTAATAACACTATCCCCATGTCTATTTAATTAAATCCTCAAATAGTGGAAAATATGAGAAACTTGGGTCAATGAACTTGCAACATGCATTGAGGAGGAACGAGTGACTCCTACCTAAAAATCAAGTAGCCATATCTTAGTTGAACAATAGAGTTTCTAACTAAATTGAAGCTCAAAAAATCAAGTATGCATAAATATTACAGATTTGACCCACCAAGGCATTTAACTAAAAAATGCTAGAAGTTGAAAATGACATGCTCTATCAATTGGTTCGAGTTTCGTTGGTGTTCAGTGTCTTTGGATAATCATAAAAAACTATCAATTTGGTTGTCCATAGATATGACTATGGATGAAGAAATTTTGTAATGAGTTTAAGAATATTTCAAAATGGATCATTGATCAAAGGTCATGCACATCTATAGTGTTTTGGCCACTTTAATCCTAATTGTCCTTTTCTGTACCGACATAATGAATGTCAGCACTCGGACGGAGAAGTGCCATTTTGGCTGATAACACTATCCTCATGTCTATTTAATTAAATCCTCAAACAGTGGAAAAGATGAGAAACTTGGGTCAATGAACTTGCAACATGCCTTGAGGAGGAACGAGTGACTCCTACCTAATAATCAAGTAGCCATATCTTAGTTGAACAATAGAGTTTCTAACTAAATTGAAGCTCAAAAAATCAAGTATGCATAAATATTACAGATTTGACCTACCAAGGCATTCAACTAAAAAAAGCTAGAAGTTAAAAATGACATGCTCTATCAATTGGTTCGAGTTTCGTTGGTGTTGAGTGTCTTTGGATACTCATAAAAAACTATCAATTCGGTCGTCTGTAGATATGACTATGGATGAAGAAATTTTGTAATGAGTTCAAGAATATTTCAAAATGGAACATCTCGATTTCAAAAGTATTAATATGTATTTAAGATTTATAAACTTTATTATGTATTAGTAAGATTTAAACATACCAGTTGTAAACCTCTTAAAAATTATTTATTAATTATTTGTTATTATGATGTAATATTATATTTATTGTCCATATAGAAAGATGATAAGTACTATTCTCTAAATATCTAATTAGTAACAAGAGCCACATGTGGCAATGTCCTCGACATTGCATCTACATTGGCAATTTCTAGAAGCTTCATTAGCTAGGAGCAATGTTAATCGGTTCTAATTATTATTTGCATGATTTTCATGCAGGCCATGCAATATTAAGGTTAAATCAACTTGTTTAAAATAAAGTACATTTATTTATGTATTAGCAAATTAATAGACCATGTTTGTTTCTTTGAATATTACATGCAACTTAAAGAGGACTCTACTAAATGCAGTGGGCATCTTTCTCCAAAAAAGTTTCCAGTTTCTAAAAACTTTTCGGATGACATTTTGTTCATGTTTATTTTTGCGTAAATTGATATTTTTCAGAAAAAACCATATAACATATATAAAACAAGAACCATTTTTATGATCAATATTCTTCTTTTACTTCCTCCATTTTCTTTTATCTAAAATGAAAACAATTGCAAGTAATGGCCAACACGATTAAGTTGTATGTTTTCTTCTTGATATTGCACATGCTTTTAGTACAAAATTATGGAATGCTTTTAAACACATCCATTGACATTGAACATAATTTGGTCCTTTGTTTACAGAAAAGCATGATAAAACATAATGGATAAAAATATGTGTAGAGTTGGAGTTTTATGTTGTGGCCAAAGAAAAGGTGTTTTTTATTATTATCTTGTATTAATGTTCATTTTAAACAGAGGAACTGTGTTACCTCTGGAAATATGAGAATCTGTACTCAAAACTAAAATTATGCAATGACTTGAATATCATGACCATAGTCTGACTTCTCATATCCTCATTTCACATATATTAGTTTCTTATGTCTATCTCACCTTAACATTTTCTCAACTTATTTCATTTGTGCTTCAACCTTTGGAAATGTTGTATGAGGGCTATTCAACCAGAGGATAGAATTAAAATGATATAAGCAAATTCCAGTCAATTTGGTAAACTTATCATTTTCCCCTTCCTGTCTACAAGTTCAGATATTTTTAGTGTCAAATTTGTCTTGAATTTCTCAAGAATTCGTTTCTTAAATTTATAAAAGATTGCTAGGGGCGGAAGGAAATAAAGTTGAATAGGGAGAATTTTTATTTGAATTATCTAGGTCTAGGAGATTTTACAAAATTAGATAGCCTTTATCCCTAGCACAAAAGCACAAATATGTGTGGCAAATTGTCAAGGTAATTCTATTGTGCAATGTGGGGCAATTTATATGGATTCCTAAGAAGCAACTTATACAACATTAGAATTCTATTTCCTGCAGTAGAATTATGATTGCAGTATTGGAATGGGAGATGCTACATCCTAAATATTTCAAGTGTGCATATTTCATCATGGCCAGTTAGAGAAGCTTCCCAAAGATGCATAATCTCTATTATTTGATGCAAAGAACTAGTTTTCTTGATTATATTGCTTACAAGCTCTCTTCATAATCATTCAAAAAATGTCTTTGAATTTGAAGGGTCCTATGTATCAATTTCGACACAACAGTAGACTCATGGCCACAATGCCATAGGAAAGCCAGAGTTCATGGTATGTTTTCTTCCATGCTTCCATTAATCCTTCCTATCCCCTTTGTTTGAATTTATTGATTGAAGCAACACAAATAGGGCCTTTGAGGTATGGGACATGCATAATGAACCAAGTGTTGTGGTTACTGCTATTTTAGGTTTGTTTTTGGGTTATTTTGCTACAACTATGGTGTTAATACTAATTATCACATTTGGACATTTGTAAATATCAATTTGCATAGAAAAGTAAAGCTAGGAAAATTAGTAAGTTGCATGAACATGTCAACCTATATTTTCCAAGAGTTCAAAGGCCATATGCTTTGAAAGGTCATATTTGTCTACATATACGTCTGTTTTGTAAAAAGTTGCTTGGAGAATCTCATTTTCTAAGCTATGGTGGACATTTCAGGTTGTTAAAGGCTTGAAATACCTCCAAAGGAGAAACTCATTCTCCAAGCTATGGTGGACATTTTGGTGTAAAAAGTTGCTTGGAGAATCTCATTTTCTAAGCTATGGTGGACATTTTAGGTTGTTAAAGGATCGAAATACCTCCAAAGGAAAAGCTCATTCTCCAAGCTATGGTGGAAATTTTGGTGTGTTAAAGGCTTGAAATACCTCCAAAGAATATTTTTGGCCATCTGTATTCAAACATGTGGAAAGGCATGGTTTTCCTGATCGATCCAACATTGGACAATAAAAAATTATTTAGAGCAAATAGTGTTAGATTTGAGTTTTAATTCACAGAGTATAAGTTCTCATAATGTCAATTTCATCAGGGGAGCCTCTCTTTTTTATATGAAGGTCATCATACCTCTTTGTCTGACCAGGTTTATATTTTGTCACATAACTATATGTTCTATGTATTACTTCTCTCTTTTTGCAGCTAGAAGAAAATTTGTTCACATATTGTTCATATTAAATTATGTTTCTGCAAGAGACTGTTGTGAAAATTCTATCTCACATCATTTTATGGGTGAATTTGCAGACGCTGATATGAATGTGACCATTGTAGGTTGACCTCTCATATCCTCATTACACATAATAAATGTTTTTAGTATATCTCAGCTCGACATTTTTCCAACTTATTTTTTGACATTGTGTTTCAAGATTTGCAGACGTTGTATGAGACATATTCAATCAGACTGAAGTGTACAAATTATATAGGTGAAGTCCACTCAATTTGGCAAACACTATATATTTTTTTCATGTCTCCAAGTTGAGATATGTTTTTATTATCAAATTTCCCCTAAATATCTCCGAAATCCGTTTTAAGATACTTTTGTATTATCAAATTCATTTTGAGATAATTTTTTATTATCAAATTTCCCCTAAATTTCTCCAAAATTTGTTTTTGAAAATTTACTAGAGATTTCCAATGTTGGAGGAAAAAGGTTAAATAGCCACAACTTTTATGTTGGATTGTCTATGTCTAAGAGCTTTTGCAGCCTTGGAAATTATCCAAATAGCAAATCCTCCTTCCAACCATAGGATTAGTATATGGTTTGCAAAAACAAGGAACATGAACACAATGGAATAGGTGAAAAGGATATGGAACTAGCGTACTGTCTAGTTTGGTCTACGAAAAGACACGGTTCCTCTACTTTTCCTTTGAAACACTCATCTCTGTCTATTTGCAATGACTAAGAACATTGTTTTACTGCCACGGATAATGTAATTGACCGATAAACAAGTTTTACCCAAGGCAATTTCCATTGAGTTTGAACTGTGCACAACCACTAATATAGTTGTGTCCAAGGTATTCTTAAAGTCTACATGAACTCCTTCACATGAAGTTGCCATTCCATAACATACGAAGGAAATTTCATACAAAGCATTCCATTGAACATGTGCATTATGAAATAGAAGATATATAATATTATGGCACATAGTCTAATGGAGAGGTAACACATTTATTCAGCAAGGAACTTGAATATAATACAAATCAATTTTAATAATAAAGGAACATACTGCAAATACACTTAGTTTTCATTTAGCATGATATATAATCCAAACTTGGTAACTAATAGAGAGGACTTATAGAGTAAGAATTTGAATAGTTGGCATCTAGTTGTAGCTATTTAACCCAAAAAAAACATGTAAATATAAAGTATGAGTATATGATGTTTACAACTACTGGGTTCTACTAGTTCATGGTTACTTTGGTAACCCCAAAACCATGCAAGAAAATTGCACAAATAATCTAAGGTAATCTCCTGTGGCCAAGAATCCACGAGAGATGCTAGTCGATGGAAGATAGTAAAACATAGTAGTTATCTTCTTCAATGTGTCTAGATAAAAGGAACCTAAAGTACCTGGAATTGATAAAGTCCATAGAGCCACCGTTGAGACGCACTGGAAACCTGTCAAGGGTGACAATGACAAGATCAATACAATGAAAAAATGATATGAATATCTATGAGAAAATAAAGGAACAATAGGTAATTAAATTAATCATCATACCTTACCTTTGGAGAAGAGTGGAGTGCCTCGCTTGATGGGATGACAAGAGGCATCTCATATCTACCTATTGATTAGATTAGCTTATGCCTCCACCATTCTATTGAGCTAGATAGAGAGGAATGGACAAATCTCATGGGTTCCTTGCAAAAGTAAATAGGGCTCATCATCATATAATCACCAAGCTATAAATCCATAAAGCATTGAAACCACAACCCAAGTAAATCGACCATCACAAGCAAAAAAAATCTTGTGCAAAGGGACGGTTTTTTTCCCTTGTAGAAGAGTTGTATCAGAATGGAAGTATAGTTCCACCATGTTCAACAAGAATGAAATCCATCTAAGGCTTCTAAGCAGAGATAGACGTACCACCCGCACCAGCTGGTGTTTTTTTTTGCATAAACAAACAACGCACCATGACTAACCTTAAATTTCCCAATAGAGTGAGACATAAACAAATTAAATTAAAGAAGAGACATTCTACAATTTTTGGACTGTCAAACACACAATAAAAAACCAAAGAAAAATAGACATTCATATTCAGAAAGTAGCTTACAAAGCTTGCTTCCTCTTCTTGGACTTCGTTTTCTCCATTGCTTCCGAAAATCTTTCTTTTTTAATCACAACAACCACTACACAGGAGGATCTCCTACCAATCATAAATATATTTGGAAGAATCAATGCAACAAATCTACATAATATCTTCACAATCAAATATACTTATAAACTTTTAACATAATTATTAAACAATTATAATTATATGAACAAAATTACAATTTTTCTAAAACCAATTTCTAAAACTAAGATTCAATACATATTCATATCAACATCAATATAATAGCAGGGCCAGGGCAATTTACAAGTAACAAGTTTAAACAAGAACATCAAATATTGCAAATAAACTAATCAAGGCTATTTACAAATAACAAGTTTAAACACAAAAAAACAATTATTATTATTATTATTATTACTAGTAACAAACCTGTATAATTGTGAATAGGTAGTAATTAGGATATTGGAACAAAAACAAAATCTACATGAAAAATAAACAGAACACTTACAGCTTGTCTAGGACTGCGCAACCATGTTCAATGCTCTTTGGCTGGATGCACTTAAAAAGCTCTGTGTTTGGAAGCTGCTATGTTCATGGTCCAAACATTATAATGATAAATGGACAACACATCCTTGGATAGATAGTTTATCAGAGAGAGACAATACAATGATGAAATGACACAAACAGACAGATAACGAAAGGCAACTCATCTCCCCCACACTGATTGTAAGATGACATGAACTTGGAGATCTGTGCTTAAGAATTTTCATAATCCAACTCATTTGTAGCGTGTAAGCATAACCATGCAAGTAACCCTGAGATTGTAAGATGACATGAACTTGGAGATATGTGCTTAAGCATTTTCATAATCCAACTCATTTATAGCGTGTAAGCATAACCTGGAAAGTAACCCTGAGATTGTAAGATGACATAAACTTGGAGATTTGTGCTTAAGCATTTTTATAGTCCAACTCATTTGTAGCGTGTAAGCATAACCAAGCAAGTAACCCTGAAAAAGTTGTTGAAGGCACCCAACTACCATGACTATCTTTTGCATGGAAGAGTGATCAAATCTATTTGTTTCATTGTTGCTCATACATCTTTTGGCTGAATAATGGGAATGAAATTGTTTTTACCAGATTTGTTGTTTAGTTAAAAAAATAGAGCTATATTTTAAACTTTTTCTATTCTTGTTTTGGATAGATAAATTGATAAAAAGATGTTTGAAAAGCTTTTCTAGATTGCAGTGTGCAAAATCACACAACTCTAAAAACAGGGGCAAATGAGCCGGATGGAGGGATGGTGAGGGATGGTGTAGTTATTCACCCAGCTTATGAGCACAAAAGTTTAAAACAAAATAATCAAATGCCAAGTTAATCACCCAGCTTATGAACACAAAAGCTTAAAACAAAATAATCAAATGCCAAGTGTAGTTACATAATACAATGTAACAACATAACTATAAGCGTAGGAGAAGTTAGCTTTCCTGAGAAGTTAAATCCAATGGCCTAAACGAGGCATTGGTCTGCTCACCTTCCTCCATCCGTTGGTTGTTAAATGAGTGGAATCCATGTTTGCAAAGTACTAGCTAAACTCACCACGGACCATTAAAAACATACTTTTAATACTATCACCAATACATAATAATAAAAATAAAAACCATGTTTTCAGACACTCAGTAACCTAAAACAACTCTTGATTATAGAGTTTTTAGTAAAATTTCAAGATTGCCTAAAACAAATCCGTAAATGCAAAACAACTCAAAACTAACAAGCACATTTTTTTCCTTTCCTCACTCAAGCATTAGACTCGAACACTAAAGCATTAGACTCCATTTACAAGGGTATATAGAATCTTTGTGATTGCAAGCAGATAGAAGCCAAAATTGAACAACGACAACCACTACTAGACTCACAAATGCATGGAGAAAAACAAAATTTTTAATCTAACCCGAAACTAGGGATTATTTTCAAATAAAGCCAAAGCATACGAAAAGATACCACATAAGCCCGAAAAAACAAGAAAAACAACACTGCAATGCATCTATTCATCAAAGCAAACAAGAAAAATCATTTCTCTCAATAAAATACCTTCAAACAACCATGATTTTGAATGGAAAAGTAGGCAAAAGACATTTTTCTCCACCTTAAGTCTAGCTAAATCCCAACCTTCGGACTTGAAATCGCTGAATCTTCAATCGCTCGCAAATATATCTTTGCTCGGAAACGCTGATTTTAGAACCTTTAAACTTGCTAAAGAAATTACAGAGGAGCTCATTTTCTGCATCAAAACTATTGTCGAAAGAATCCCCGCAAGTAGGAATGACGAGGATGTAGGATTTTGTCTAACCTTACACAGAAGGAGACTATTCCTAGAGCAAAAACTCGTCCGAGCACTGGATCTGCACGATTTCACACCATAGTTGCGTAGGAAACTCGAAAAGAGATAAAACCAAAAAATGATAAAGAAAGAATCAGAATTCAAATATTGAGACTGTAAATAATCTAACCACACGGGGTACTAGAACTCGAGTCATGGACCATAAGTTCCCATTATTCTTCTCTATTTTGTGCATCCACTTACTATTTCTTTGGAGTATGCAACGCCAAACTAGATGCCTGTCAAAGCCACATGCAGGAACTGAGCAACTTCTTCCATCGTGCCAGTAAACGAAGTGACTGACCTCTTCACTCAGTGGCCTTCCTTCCCTCTTCTTAGTATGCAGGTAAAGAGCAAGCAAGCAACTATTATTCCCCGTCCTTCTAATTCTATAGGTGAAGAGCAAGCAACCAAACAACAAAGCCAGCGGGACGAAAGAAGAAAATGAAGATTGTGTGCGAGAAAGTGGCCTCCATACCTAGGAATGTGCTCCATGCTACTTGCTGCTTTCGAGGAATGGAAAATAAAACAAAAATTAAATACAAACAACAGAATGAGACATCAATCACATTGGTGTAGTAAATGTGACCATACCTTCCATGACATAATGTCGTCGCCGACGCCTGGCAACAATTTCCAAGGCATGACGTCATACATTTTTTAACCAATAAAAAATTGCCAAAATTACAATCCTGTCAAATTGTTTTAATATTTTTTTAAACCTAAGGTTGTACATTTACAAACTATAAAAATTCAAATCCTACAGAGAGAGATTAGTCCAACTGACCTATTTATATATGTTCCCTTCGGGGACATAATAATAATAGACTAAATTTGTTTTCAAGAAAATTGGACACATTTTATATGTTAATTTATAATGTTAGTACATTAATTATTTAAATTGTCATTTTCAATTGTATTGTAATGATTGCAAAATAAGAATTGAAACAATAATATATTAGATAAATAAATTTTAAAAAAATATAAAAAATTAATTAATTAATTAAATTGTCATTTTCAATTGGGTTGTAATGATTGCAAAATAAGAATTGAACCAATAATATATTAGATAAATAAATTTTAAAAAATATAAAATTATTATGATGTAAGATTATATTTATTATCCATGTAGAAAGAAGATAAGTAATATTGTGTAAATATCTAATAATAATAGACTAAATTTGTTTTCAAGAGAATTTGACAAGTGTTATATGTTAATTTATAGTGTTAGTAATTAATTAATTAAATTGTCATTTTCAATTGTATTATAATTATAGCAAAATAAGAATTGGACAAGTGTTATATGTTAATTTTTTTTCCATGGAAAAAAAGCATAATTTTATATCATTCATAGAGAAACAAATTACATTTTGTAGATATGCCATGCATATTTGTAACCAATGTTCAGGACTCATCCATGATAAAAATCACAAGAGCACAATCTGATCCATCCATCAGATTTCTAATACCAACAGTCCAAAAAAAATATCAAGAAGTAAACAAGCCCTACCCATTTCATGCACGCAACATTTAACATTCTGACCATAACGTCGACATATAATAGCTGATATATAAACGTCTAACTGTCATAGTCACAGCAAAAAACTGAAATAAAACCATCACCAAAAACAGAAACCAAAGCCCAACAAAGTCCCAGCCTATTTTCATTTCGAAAACAGGTTCTCATGCAGCCACCACTTCAAAAAAAGGACGGTGATAATATTCAAAAGCATCATCTCCTAATCGTTCCTTAACCTTCCACACGCCTGGATCTAGTAGGAGCCCCTCCTTCGAGGCTGAGTCCGTTTGGCTGTTGTTCTCCCTGTAAACATGAGTGCATGTAATCAATTCAAATGATTCCATAACATCCCAGATAGATTGTAATATGTTGCATAACAGAAGGTCTCTGCAGGTTTGTATCCTTTTTACCCAATTGATCACATTTAAAGAATCACCAAAAACCTTAATGGTTCTACGCCCCTTCTCTGCTGCAAAAATTAGAAGTAATTTCAAACTTAATAGTTCGGGTCGGTTGTTACTACCCTCTCCCAACCTGATAATCAATTCAAAGGACCGATTCTCGACCAAGTTAAGGATAGCACCTCCTCCACATAGATTATTCTGTGCAGCACCATCAAAAAAACCTCAAGGAGATGTCTTATCAATCTCAAGTGCTAGGATTTCCCTCTGATTTTTAACCCTCAAGTGTTTTGGAAGAGCTAGTGCAGTCCCACACACCATCCCAGCCATAATTACCGGAGTACATTCTTTCCCATTGAAAACAAGATTATTCCTGGCCAACCAAATGCCCCAAGTCACTAGTAGTGGAAGGACAATCATAACATCTGATGATTCATGTCTTCGCCATCTCTCCCATGCATGAATGATAGAGTCCCCTTCCCATCTACAAGCAAGATCCAATCCCAACAAGATACAACATTCCGCCCACACCCCCACACAGTATGGGCATGAAAGAAACAAATGAACAATCAATTCCCCCACGTTTCGGCACAAAGCACACCATCCCGGACGATTGAATCCCCTAAAAAGAAGATTATCCCAGCAAGGAACTTTATTTTCTAAAACACACCACCAGAATATGCACGTTTTAGGGGGGCAATGGAGTTTCCAAATCTTCTTCCACCACCACTCAATCCTCTGTTCATTATTCTGTGCACTGAGATTTATATACGCATCCTTGGGTGTATACTTCCCACAAGAGGCCCTATTCCAAATGAGTTCATCCTCCTCCTCCCTGAGCTGTACCAAGGATAAAATGAGAGCCCCAAGATATAGATTCAATTCAACCTCTTCCCTATTTGAGAGTTCATAGTATGTGGCAGGTTGCCAAGTCTGAGACCATCGATTCTCTTGAACAGGAGAAGCAAGCTGATATAGAAAGTGTACGCCATTATGTCGTAGAGAATTCACCAAGCTCACTCATTCTGAACTTGCCATTGCATCCTAGCCAAGTATCAATGCCCACCTGCACTCTCCTTCCATTACCCATCTTCCATACCAGGTTATCCTCAATAACAACAAAAGATTTATTCACTACTTTCCAGATGACCGACCCACCCTTATGACCCTTTTGTGAATTCCTGATCCAGTCAACCATAGAGTTCGGGGCGATATATTTTTCGATCATTACCTTGGTCCACAGGTTTTTTGAATGAATCAAATGCCAACCCCCTTTCGCTGCCAGTGCTTTTGCAAAAAGGAAGATGTTTTTAAGACCCCAACCCCCCAAGGATTTTGGCCTAGCAATATTCTCCTAGCTAACCCAAGGAGAAACCGAGGCTTCCTTTGACCCACCCCACAGAAAATGTAGACAGATTCGACGCGCTTTCTCCAGTATACCCATGGGGATCCACGAAAGAGACATCCAATAAACAGGAATAGCATCCAGAACCGATTTAACCAAAATGAAGCGCCCTACCCGAGAAAGCCAGCAATGACTCCAAGCATGCAATCGCTTCTCCAATTTTCGATCAGCCACAACCAGTCCTTCTTTAGATAGTTGTTGGGATTCAATAAAAAGCCCAAATATTTTATATCCTCATCCAACGATGCACGAATAAAAGGAAAAAGTACTTAAGCATGTCTTACTTCCTCATTATCCATACAATGAGTTGTCAGTGTAGATTTCCCATCATTTATTTCCATGCCCGTCGCGAAAGAAAAAAGTCCCAGTATATTTGAAATAGTGTTCACATCATGCACCCTACAAGAGCATAAAATTAGCACATCATCCACAAACAGAAGATGAGTGATCTGCAAATGTTGTGCTACAGCAATACCGATCAAACCCCCCTCACTATGTGCTTTCTTCAATAGTCGGCTTAGACCTTCAGCAACTAACAGAAAAAGTAAAGGAGACATCGGGCAGCCCTGCCTCAAACCTCTCTCCGCATGGAAGAAAGGTGAAGCAGCCCCATTGATCAAAATAGAGAAAGAAACAGTAGTAATACAACTCATGATCCACCTAACAAAAGCAATCCCAAAGCCAAGATGAATTAGTAACATATGAATATATAACTAGCTTACCTTATCATATGCTTTGGAGAGGTCAATCTTCAATATTTCCCCCTTAAGGTTGCGAGTCTTCATACTATGGAGGCCTTCCTGTGCCACCCCAATAGCCTCATGAATTTGTCTACCTTTCAAAAACCTGAATTGTTCTCCAGAGATATGTTCAAGCAATACATCCTTCAACCTTCGGGCAATAAACTTTGAAATCACCTTGTATAGACAATTACAAAGTGAAATAGGTCTGAAATCATGAAGAGTCTTTGGGTTGTCCACCTTGGGGATTAGGGCTATGAAAGTCGAATTGAAGCAGGCCAGAATCCTACCAGAAAGTCGTGTATCTTCAACCACCTTGAGAGTATCAGCCCCCAAGAGTTCATATAGATCAGTGAAGAATTCAATGGTCCATCCATCGGGTTCTGGACTTTTATCCTTCTGAAAACTCTGAAGAGCCGCTTTCAATTCATCTTTATATACTTCTTCCATTAAAGATAGGTTTTCCTCCTCCCCATCAAAGCGTGGAAAGAATTGTGCAATGCGCATGATCTCCGCATTGTGTGGCCCAGCCAGAGCCTTGAATGAATTCTGAAAGTGTTCAACCCCAGTCCCTGCCAATTCCTCAAAAGATTCTCGTCTTCTACCCCTGTCATCCCCCAGGCACCAAATAGTATTCAACGCTTTCCTTCCCTTAGCATATGCATGAAAAAAATTTGTGTTCTCATCCCCACATTCCAGCCAAAGAGCCTTGCTCTTTAATTGCCAGGTCTCCTCTTTCTCCAATAGGATAGTGTTCCTTCGTCCCTGTAGGCCTACCAAATTATCCTTAGATTCCTGATTCAACATACCCCCACCCTCCAAGTCCATGATGGCAGCTATTTCCTTTTTAATCTGCCTCAGCTCATGATCATCTCTTCTTCGCTTTTCCATAGCCCAATTTTTAATGAGCCTCTTCATCCAAGCAAAATTTTCCGCAAACTGAAAGGCTGCAGACAGTCGATTATCTGGATTAAAAGGGACCCAATTTGAAAGGATCACGAGTCGAAAAGATTCATCCTTCAGCCAAGTCTTGTTAAATTTTAGGGGACTGGGCGGTTTTACAGAACCATACCTGTATTCCAAAAATATGGGCAGATGATCAGATCGACCCCCACATCCCACCCACTGCTTCAGATAATGCTGACGATCCATCATCTTCTCAGTAATTAGAAATCGATCAAGTCACTTAGCCACACGACCGTCCCCACACCTATTGTTATGCCAAGTCGGCTTAAGTTTGACCGGTTCAATATCCAACCAGTTTCTCTCAATGAGCTTCTGAGAGAAATATTCATAAAGTAGGTCTAGACGAGCAAAAGGCCCCCATACCTCAGCCTGTCCCAGAGAAAAATTTAAATCACCTCCAATAATAGCCATTTCACCACAAAACAAATCTAGGTTAAAAATATTGTCCCAGAAAGGAATGCGATTAATATAAGGACCATAAATGTCGAAGACATCAACAGGCTCCCCATGATCCAGTCCTTGCACAGTCATTCCCAAAACCAAATCCAAACCCCATATATTCAGGGCTTTTACCACACGAGTATCCCAACCCATAGCAAGACCCCCCCGAACGACCCCGAACATCCAAGGTCACAAAGTACTGACCCAAAAACCAATTCTCGAACTTCTCCTTAATCACATCACCAACACCAAGAGTTTCTTGTAACAACATAATATCCGGGTCTTCCAAATCGACCACCTGCCGCAGAGCAGGTCTTTTAAGGGGACCTGCCAGACCCCGACAATTGAAGGACATGATCTTCATCAACGACCCTTCCTATGGGCTTGCATTGCTCTAAGTGTCCATTCGATAGATAATTGTTTTCCCTCGGTCATATCCTTCTGAGCCCGAGACTGTGCCTTAGCCAGGAAATATTTTCGTCCCCTCCCACGGGACACAGGTAGTGAATCCTTTCCTAAGACCCCATAATGGATATTTTTCCTTGACCTAAGGAAATACACTGATTCAGAAGGTGTGGGTTGGATAGGAGACCCAAACCCATCGACATTAGGGACAAGAGGTAATGGTGGAACATCCTCTAAAAATGTAGCAGATGAAGGGGTGGTAGCCATAATAGGGAGTTGCGAAATAGCAAGGTTCTTTAGTTTTTCCCCCATCCAATCCATCCCAAAAACATGAAAAATATTTGTAAACACATTTAAAGATGGAGAAGGGGCAAAAGAAGTGATACGCGATGGAGCCGGCCCCAGAACCGAATGTTCTTCAGTAGCCACCCCTTCAAACACAGCCACCGAGAGCAAAGTTTCCTCCACCACAGTCACTTCTGGAACCTCCATCTCCGTGTGTATCTCCTCAGCTTCTGACGAAGAGGGTCCCAAAGACGGTGAGGACAACCCATGGCTAGAACCAGTCCCACGAGAACCCCGCTGAGTACCACGGCCATTAATCGTGCGCACCCCAAGACTATAGTACACCGCCAGGTGACCATAAGCATGACAACGATGACATCGAAAGGGGATATTTTCATAATCCAACCTCTGATTGAAGAAAGTATTTCCCCAAGAGAGATGTATCTCTTCATATAAATCCTCCCGCACATTGATATTTACAAGAATCCGGGCCACCCTGCGCAATTTCGTAATTTTAAAAGACAAATCCACCTCCAGGAATGTCCCTAAGATATTACCAATACAAGTGAAATGTTCCTCCATCCAATACTGCCTCGGCAATCCCGGAAGCCAAACCCAAATAGGCACTTCATCCACCCTTTCACGAGAAGCATCAAAGGTCGGAGTCCAAATTTTAAGCAAAACAAGACATTGTTCAATAGTCCAGTTTCTCGCAAGTACCTAGCTAACATGCTCTTGATGTGTAAAATTTAGAGCGAGCCATCCTCTCGTTAAACCCTCCAGCTCAGGAATCTCCCCCAAATGTTCAACCCAGAAGGTTTTCACCCAATTCTCAATCACAGGTATAGAAACGTTCTTCCCAATGATTTTCCCGACCACCATCAAAGAATCCATCTGCACTATTTGTGACCACCTGATGTTCTCCCCCAGCGCATAGGAGCATGCCACACTCCGCTTCTTGATAAAGGCCCTACGACACCTATTAGCTCCACGATCCACACCCCTAGCCCCCAAAGGTTCTGAGCCACCACCAGTCTCCCTTAGTCCTGTAGAAATAACATCTTGAGTAGGAAACTCAATCCCCCCCACGCCCGCCACAGGATCATTTTCGCCATCCCCCTATTCGATGACTGTATCAGAACCAACATGCAGATCCAGACACCTAGCAATATAACATCAGATTCCGTCACACCAGCCGCACCCACTGGTCCAGAAAAACCACCACCCAAAGAGGAGACTTCCTCCATAGAAAGGTTATTACAAGTCAATAAACCCGCTACCTCAGGCACCGGAAGCACAATGGGTTCCACATGCACAAAAGATGGTAGATCAGAGAAAAAAGTTGATGAAGAGAAAGCCCCCCCTGAATCCGAGTGTAGAGAAGCCGGAAGAAAACCACCTCCCTAGCAGTTATGTGCACCCGAGTCTTCAAACCCAAAACCGCCCGGCGAAAAATGAAAAACGCCTTCTGGCACCAGATCCGCAGAATAATCCACCGCGTCTTCCATACCCATGATAACCGCCAGTGAAAACCCTCCACGGTTGAATGGTAAAAAGAAGATGTGCCCACCTTGGAAATATGCCTGGACCAACGCCACCTATCACTGGTAAAAAGATATTTACCCTAGTAACAGTGAAAAAATTCTCCCACCGACGTCCATCAAAGCAACGAAAAGAACCCTACCTCGACCGCTACCATAAACCGTGATGTGTAAGACGATTCATCATGAGAGGTAATGAAGACGACATCAGGGGACCTGACAACCCACCAGTACACTGACAGGATGCGTCCTGCACTCAGGCCGAGGCCCGACCGAGCAAAACCCTAATGCCCCATCGAAACGCTGCTCAGAACCCAGCCCATGGATCATCAACGATCCAATCCAGTCATCAAGATGACTATAATTATATATATTTGATCTCAAATATTTATTTAGGATAACTTGGTATAGATTGGAAACATCAGTGTTATATGTTAATTTATAGTGTTAGTACAGTAATTAATTAAATTGGCATTTTCAATTGTATTGCAATGATTGCAAAATAAGAATTGAACCAATAATATATTAGATAAATAAATTAAAAAAAGTATAAAAATTAAATTAATTAATTAAATTGTCATTTTCAATTGGATTGTAATGATTGCAAAATAAAAACCAATAATATTAGATAAATAAATTTAAAAGAATATAAAAAATAAATTATAAAGTTTAACATTAGTAAATATAAAAAATAATTTAAGTCAAAGCTAACTAATATAAAGTCAATGACTTAATGATAACATAATAACTTCGTGTAGAGAGATAAAAATTATTTACCATTTTTTTAAAATATAATTGTATATAAAAATTAAATAAACATTCCACATTATTATATATGAATATGCTTAAATATGGTTTCGTTTAAGCATATTCATGGCATAACGATATTTAGAAAATAATGTTTTCACAATCTACATCTTAGTCTATAGTCTATGTTTTCACAAGCTCATAATTAACTTATTGAAAAATGATTAATTCAAATTCATAGCAATAAATTTTAGAATGGACCACCACTTTAAGGTTTTTAATGAGTGTATCCTTATTAAGATATGATTTAAAACCATATTCATTTTTAATTTAAAATTATTTTTGAGTTAAAAAAAAAATTAAAATTAAAATTAAAAATTTGTTTACCATATTTTTAAAACATGGTTGTATATAAAAATTAAATAAACATTATACATTATTATATGTATGAAAGGATGTTCTTTGTGAATGAATTAATTAAGCACGAGAAGTTAAGGATATGATGATTGTTGTTAAACCTAGTGATTATAATACTAAGGATTGGGCTTGGTTTATTAGTAAAGTTAGTGTAAACTGCATATGTGGTGCAATAAATGGTTGTCAAAGGTAGGTAGATTAGTTTTATTGAAGTCAATTTTGGAAGGTCTTCTAGTATATTGGGTTACACTTGCACATGTTTCTACATGTGTTCTTGATCACACCAGAAAGCTCAGTTTCAATTTCCTATGGAGAAGGAACTATGAAGGAAAACATTTTCATTGGATCTCCTAGAAAAAAGTTTACTTTGTCTAAACAACTTGGTGGTTGGGGGCTTAAGCATCACCATTGTTTTTCAAAAGCTCTGGAAGCTAAAGGGATTTGGAGATTGTTGATAGGAAAAGGTTTGTGGGTCAAGGTTATATAACAAAATTACACGCCTTTAATGACCATACAAGAATGGTTTAGATCTAATGACAAACGGAGGAGAAATGTGTCCATCATGTGGAAGGCTCTACTCTCAGCTTTCGATATTATAAGATTGGTTATCTTGGTAAGTCGGCAATGCTATTTGGTTTTGCGAAAAGAAGAAGACCACTCGCCTCCTAAGTGGTGGAATAGGGCAGTATGGAATCTTAATTTCCCTCTTAAGGAAAAACTCTTTATGTGTCTTACCTTGGAAGACAAAGTGCCAGTATGGGATCATCTTATAAAATATTATGGTGTTAGTACTAGAAAATTCCCTCTCAACAGTCTTGATGATGAGTTTATTAATCATATTTTCATATGTTTCCCATATTTGATTGATATGTGGAAGTATGTGTCACATGTATTTGGTACTCCTTTCATCTGGAAAGGGGATGGGATTATAGAATCCTTTTAGAAGTGGATGAGAAACCCAACATTACAAGACTACAAAGCACTACTTGCCCTTATGATATGGAGGGCATGGCTTGCTTGGAATAAAGCGATATTTCAATGATACATATATTCTTCCTCGTATATATGCTACTAAGAATCTAGCTATCTTGGAACATTTCTTTCATATTCAAAAGGGGAAGCCTTTGAAAAGCATTATTGTGGAGCATATTGACAAGACTAAGGCTTGGAGTATTTTGACGGTGGAGCTATTGGAAGACCTAGTAGAGGGGTAATTGGAGGCTTACTTTACCTTTCTCAGAGTATCTGGCTTAAATATTCAACAGGTATTGGTTCAGCCACTAACATTTTGGTTGAATTATCTGTTATCTTTATGGTTCTAAAGCTAGCTATCTACAAAAGGGTTAAGCTACTGGGAGGTATTTGGGGATTTGCTACTTTTGATCGATTGGATCACCCACAAAATACCACCAAAGAATATATGTCTCAAGCCCTTATATGAAGATATTTGCCAAGTGATTGTACATTTTGAAGAAGTTACTTTCAATCACATTTACAAGGATCATAACTCACAAGTTAATATTCTTTCAAAAGTGGGGATACAACTAGTAGAAGGCTTAGCACAATTATGGGAGGTAAACAAAGATACAATTAAGGAACTTGATCCCGAACCTCTCTTGGGATAACCATTTTCTCATGGGCCAAGGGAATCCACTTGTGGATGTGGTTTTCTTAGCCTTATATGATACACTCAAATGCTATCAATCACTTGAGCAACAAAGTATGGGACTACTTTTTGTTTTTGTAGAAAGTGTTGTCGGATATATGTAAGAATCCCTCTTAATGTAACTAGAGGAAAAATATGAAGATGAATACATGTATGGCTCCTTATCCAAATGAACAATATGGTTCAGAATTTTCAATAAAATTATGAATTGTGATCTTTTTTGTCATGGAAAAATAATGATGAACATCCTTCAATGGATGCCAAACTATGTAGTCCCTTCTTTATGTACTATATAAAACTATGTAGTTCCTTCTTTATGTGCTATAATTATAGTTTACTTATGGATTTGGATGTTAAAATATGATATATTTGTAACCATGTGGTGTGTACTTAAGTTACTACAATTATTTTAGGAGAAAATATATGGACATTAATGCTAGTACAATTACTTTATGAGAAAGTCTATGGACACGTGTGTTAAGTTTTTAATGGTTATATAAGATCTTATAACATTTAGCATCATTACAGCATAACCATAAGAAAAATATCATTGAAGGATACACAAGCATAACCACACAAAAGAACACAAAGATTTATCCTGGGAAACCCTCATGGGGAAGAAAACCCAACAAAACTTCCTCTGTATAAGTTGTATAAAAAGTACAAGACAAGACCGCAGACAGGTGTGGCTCCCTCCAGCAGACCTCTCTCTCTCTCTCTCTCTCTCTCTCTCTCTCCTATGCCTTGTACACAAGTGAGTGTATGCTCAAATGAGGAACACATCTCCTCTCTTTATACTCTTTTTGTCACTTGACTTTTAACCTAACAAGTCGGCCCTACTTAACTAAGTGGGCTGACTTCACTTAGGAAGACTCAATACAATATTATATTATATTCATTAGGGTACTATTGACCCAACTTACAATGGAGGATTTACCTCACGACTCTATGATGACCAAATACAATAGTAACACCCCACCGTAGGAATAATAACCTCTCCCTTAGGTTACATCAGTAAAACTACATTTAGAATATCCTTTTAAGTTACAATATTCAACACTCCCCCCTTAACAAGAAGGTTATTCTACTAACAAAATCATCATAGACTATAGGAGAATAGAGAGAAAATATTTGCAACATCATCGAGGTTATACATCTATACGTCATAGGAAGTTTTCAACATTCATTGGTAACTGGAATAATTACTCTTCAATGTCTTCATCCTCTGCATAACACGATCACTTGATCCTTTTGTAGGAACGCTTCAACCTTTAGATCCTTCATAGCAGCACTTCGATCTTCTAATCCTTTGCAGTAGTACTTCGATCTTCTAATCCTTTGCAACAATACTTCGATCTTCTGATCCTTTGCAACAACACTTTGATCTTCTTAATAATTTATAGCAACACTTTGATCTTCTCGATCCTTTGTAGTAGTACTTCGATCTTCTCGATCCTTTGCAGCAACACTTCGACCTTCTTGATCATTTGCAGCAACACTTCGATCTTCTCAATCCTTTGCAACAACACTTCGATCTTCTCGATCCTTTTGTAGCATCACTTCGATATACTTTCGATCCTTTTGCAGCAGCACTTCGATCCTTTCGATCCTTTTGCAGCAGCACTTCGATCCTTCTTGATCCTTTGTAGCCGCACTTTGATCTACTTGATCCTTTACCATCGCGCTACTTGTAGTACACATGATCTATTTGCGGGATTATCAATCCCTATCATTTTAGGACATAAGTCCAAGGACGGTGCAATCCTCCATCAGCATGATCTGTGATATCGATCATCTAAATCATCTACAACTAAATGTAGATCTCTACCGCACCCAGTGTCGTCCCTATCGTCCGCGAGGACTCATCATATACCATCCATAACACTAAGGTTAGGACCACTCACAAGTGAGTGTTATACTACGATATCTACACTGACGTGTAGGCATACTCTTCCAAGAAAGAGTATTGTCTGCAGAACATATCTCGATTGCATACAAAATATTGGCCCATCATAGAACATCCATACCACACAGGTTAGGACCAATCCCAAGTGAGTGTTATACTACAACGTCTGTGAGGACTCATCATAGATCATCCATACCACATAGGTTAGGACCACTCCCAAGTGAGTGATATTCTATGGGATCTACACCTGAATGTAGGAATACTCTCCATACAAGAGTATTGTCTGCAAAGAAGATCTTGATTGCATACAAAATGTCAGTCCCGTCGTCCGTCAGGACTCATCGTAGAGCATCCATACCACAAAGGTTAGGACCACCCTTGAGCGAGTGTTATTCTATGGTATCCACAATTGAATGTGGGTACTCTCCATGCAAGAGTAATGTCTACAAAGAAGATCTTGATTGTACCTAAGTATCGACCCTATCGTCCATGAGGACTCATCGTAGGACATCCTCAACATGAAGGCTAGGACCATTTGCAAGCGAATGTTATACTACAGTATCCACAAATTAATGTGAGTACTCTCCTTGAGAGTAACATCTACAGGGCCATCCTTAACTAGTAAGGACCACTCTCATGAACAGAGTGTTATACCTACCATCCTCAAAAGAGGATACTATCATCCACAAGTGAGTGTGGGTATTCTCAATGCCAGAGTAATATCTACAGGGCCATCCTTAGCTATTAAGGACCACTCCCATTAACATAGTGTTATACCTGCCACCCTCAAGTGAAGATACTATCATCCACAAGTGAATGTCGGACATTGTTAGCATCTTCATATGCACTTGGCCTCTTTCATGCTAGAGCATCATTGTCATACCATCATCGATGCTAGACTCATCATCACTCCCATTTTTTTGGGAGGATCCATATTATCAACCTGCTCCCCCTTTGTCCAAGGAGGGTTTATATCTTTGACCTGTTCTTCCTTTCCGAGGAGAGTCCATATATTCGACTTATTCCTCCTTTCTGAAGAAGGTCCATATATTCAACTTGAGTCTTCCTTTCCAAAGAGAGTCTGTATCTTGACCTGTTTCTCCTTTCCGAGAAGGGTCCATATCTTTGAGATATTTCTCCTTTTTGAGAAGGGTCCATATCTTCGACTTGTTTCTCCTTTCTGAGAAGGGTCCATATCTTCATCGTTCCTTCTTGTGAGGAAATACCTATATCAACATCATTATTCCTCCTTATGAGGAAAGTATGTAGTATCATCATTTTTCCTCCTTGTGAGGAAAGTCTTTTCGAACTACACCAAGCTTGTCATGGAAGCTTGGTCACCATGTTAGAAACTTGCTCATCGGTACTCACATACTGGAGTTTTATGTCTCCCTTCAGTACCATATCCCACAGGATTCTTTGTCATCTTTATGAAACTCTGGTTGTCACAAAGAATCACTATTAAGCCGAGGCGGTGGTACCTTCTTCAACATTGCCTGAGTAGTGTTGAAGACAGGTGGTGGCACCGCCTTTTATCTTTGTTTGAAGAGTGGTTTTTCCCTAGAACCTCTCTGTCATCAAGAAGCAGGAGCGGTGCCCTTGGTAAAAAGTGAAAAATAGAAGCTTCACGAATATTCTAGATCAAAAGCTTCGTGGCAGGCCTTATCCCTATTCACCTGGGTCAGTTGAGCTCGAGATCCATGCTTTGGGGATCTCATGTCCACCTCACCCACCAAAATCTCAATGATCTCTATCCATTTGAGGCCTATATAAATAGGCTCATACCCCATGGTTGAGGAGAGAGCAAAGTCATACTGCCCTTTTGACATTCTAGCCTGATCCACCAAGAGTGAGCATAGAAGAGCAAGTTGGAGCTATCGGGGATAGGACATCGGTTTTGTGGAGGAGTGCATCAACACTAAAACACAGGTTGCAAACTCTTTCATTATTTATCAATGCAAAGTTGGTTTTCTTCCCATATAACTTGTCATGTATAATCTTGCATGTTTATTATTGGATTCCTTAGTCACCAATATAGATCTATAGATAATACTTGGGTACTTTGATCTTTTGTGTTTGATGTGTGTTTGTAAGTATCTTCTTGGAGATATTTTTCCATAGGTGAAGGACCACATCAATATCTGAAGCTCGTATTCCAGGTGTATGTATTTTCTAGGAGAAGTCTATCATCCTTGTTGTAACTTATTTATTCTGGATCTGAACCATTTAGACTAGAGGAACAACTTCTATCCGCAGAAGGTGTGAAATTCCTGACAACAAATCTGGCGACTCTGCTGGGGAAGAGCTTCAGCAGATCTAATCTTCCTTAGCCTTCAAACACTTGTACGAATCCAAGCTCCAACTTCTTATCATTTCAGTTAGATCTACCATCTAACCTAGTTGGATTTTGAGTTGATATCATCAGATCTATTCAGATCTAAGACATCCTGACATTCTATGCTCTTTATTATTGTTGATTTATCTTTTTTGATGTTGGTTTTCCAAGATTTATCATTGTTTTTTTGCTTTTATGGTGTTCTAGACATTTACAGGGAACCACAGATGTCTAGTGGGAAATAAGCAGTGCCACCACCTGTACGTAGATAGAAAGAAGCGGTGCCACTGCCTATAAGCAGTTAGCAGGAAGTAGTGCCTCCTTAGAAATGCTCTGTCAACAACCCTCTAGAAGCGGTGCCAGGTAGGTCTTTTCACACCTTTGTAATTCCAAAACTTGGTTGTTGTCTTTTGATTTCTGAGTGTTTTTTGGCTAAATTTTTGATGAAAATGGAGTGTATTTTTGAAAAAAAAATCTCCCTCACAGTGAATTGCATATTCTGCAGTCGCTTTGATTGTTATATTTCCTTTGCATTCAAAGAAGAGTTTATGTTTCTTGCATTGGATTTTGCATTATTTTCTTTGCTTGAAACCAGGCTTGCTCTTTTCTGTAGATATTATTCGTTGGAATTGGAAAATATACATTTCATTTTCATGGGTATGTTTTGGTTTGTTTTGGACTTGGAATGCATGAGTGATCCATGTTGTTTTGAGTCTTTCTTTTCCTGGAGTGATTTTTGTTTCCTTTTGCATGCTGAGTTTTTTAGTGCTTGGTAGGAGAGATTGGTTCTTCATTTCCTTGTCTGTTCCAAAGAGAAGTTTTGGTTTTCTCTCTCTTTTGCTTTATTCGCCAGTGTGTTAAATGATTTTCTTCTTATTTTGTGCATGATTGTTTGAAATTCTGGATCTTACTTTCATTAAGAAGAAATATTTGTTTTTAGCTTTGCGTGCATTAGAGTTAGTTTTGTTTGGAAACGTTAGTGAAATCATCTTTCCATCATGTTTTTATGCATCTTTTTCAAGCATGAAAAGATAGGAACCATTTCTGGTTTATTTATATTAGATGTTCTCTAGACCTCTTTTTTAATTGCTTTGAAGATTGTTTGGGGTGCATTGATATTTTACTTTTTGTTTGAAAAGATAGAATTGCATTTACATTTGGGTGTGCATTTTTGGAAAGAAAAGTAAACCTCTCTCCCTCTTTTAGGTAGAACTTCATTGAAGAGGAAAACTTCCATTATCATATAGATCAGTGTGCATATTCTTTAAATTCAAATTTTCACGCCATGGTTCCACCTAAATGCACAAGATAAAATTAACGGTAGTACTAGGTTAAAACTTTTAGCAATCTGAGTGTTAGGTTAGCGATGTGTTCTTGCATCAGTAAGCATAGCAGCTGTCATTATTTGTCAGCACTGTATCCATGGGGCTTGCAGTTCTTCCACGTACGTCCGGTATATCGAACGACCTTTCACGTACCCTTGAGGTATATCGAAAGGTACTTCATGTACTTGGTAGTATATCAGAAGGTTCCTGTCAAATGGTTGTGCATTAGACAACACCACTATGGATTTTAGCTCCCATGTACCTAGCGTATATCGGGAGACCCTTTTAGGAATCCTCAAACCATATGAGTTATCGTTTGGCTTGTCCTGTGAGGTTCCTAGGTTCCTGACTCTTATCCACTCCTTTCACATGTTTTCTTGTTGCTTTTAGTTTGAGTAGTGCTTGCTTGTGTGTGGTAGTTAGGGGGTTTTTAGAGAGTTTAGAGATGGCATCCCCATCTGGGACTATCACTCAAGAGGTCCCTTTCCAAGGTGTACATTTTGATTCCCTCCAAGTGAAAATATTGGTCCTCCCTTTATTGCCACTCTAAATCTTCCTGGCTTAACTATAGGATTACCGGTTTGGCTGTTTAATCCGGTAATTCCTGTTACACCTAATGTCTCAAATGTCACCTCTCCTCTGAGAGAGGATTGACCTCAACCTAATCCTGCTCCTTCTTCACCAGTGGTGGCTTCGTCCCTTTCTTCTTCTTCGCTTGAACAAATCTCCACGGTTAGTAGTCAGGTGGACAAGAAGAAGAAGAAAGGGAAGGGTAAGAAGAAGAAGGATAAGAAAGAGAAAAAGTAGCAACCATATGCTCTTGATGGTGCTCGTTCTAAGAGAATGCCCGAAAAACCCAAGTTCCCTTGTAAGCTTTGCAAGGGGGACCACCTTCTTAAGGAGTGTCCCGGTCTCTCCCGTGTATAAGAAGAGTGGTCTAAAAGGTCCAAACCGTCTGTGTCATCGACCTCTAATCATCATGTTGATGATACTCCCTCAACTAGTGACTCACTGGTAAAAGGTCGTAAATGTAAAGTCTTGTATCCTTGTTTGATATGCAAAGCTATGCATTGTACTTTTCTTTGTCCAAGCACTGATGAAGGTTCTAAGTTGTTGGAGGATATGACTATTTCTCACCAAAGGCTTCCAATAGGTTATCGTAAGTTGTCTCTTGAACCCCCACTGGTTGACCAAGTGGTCGATTCGATTTCCTTTATGGTTGATCCCACTCTTCCTTCCAAGAGTGATTTCCAAGTGGTCAATTCAGATTCATCCATGGTTGATCCCACTCTTCCTTCAGAGAGTGAAGTTAAAGTGGTCGAGTCGATGTCATATCCACCCGATCCCACTCTTTCATTAGAGAGTGTTAAGACTGAAGTAGTCACTTTGACCAAATATTCATCTTGTTCTTCTCTTACAGTAGAGAATGAACTGAAACCTGCTGAAGTTTTTATGCTTCATTCTGATTGTTCTCGACAAGCGGAAATTTTGTTTGTTTCAATAGAACCCTATCCAAGAAATCAGGTTATTTGCTTTGACTGGAGTAACCTAATAGAGTCTCGTCTTCATTTGAGTGTTCCTTTCCAGATATCTGTGTCAATTACCACTAAGAGTATACTCCGCACTATTGTTGAGGAAGGTGTTGGGCTAACTGGGCAGACCCAGGTTTTACCTTTCGCTTCGCACCAACAAAAGACCCACAGTGTTGGCCCTTTCGGCAGCAGCCTGTGAACAGGCTACAGTCTCACTCGAAACAGCTATGGGGTGCCACATAATCAGGTTTCTGTAAGCAGAAGAGAGAATCTTACTGTACCTTTAGTCTTTAACTATTAATAATCACTTAACACAATGCTTCTATTATCAAATATGTAGCTTCACGCTTAGATAAACAAACAGTTACTTGCACATCCCTTATCTGGGAATTCACAGCGAAGCTAGTTATTAACAGCAATCTTACTTTATCAGTTATTTAATTAGTAGTGCATAAAATATAATAACAAATCAACACAAATGAACCACAACACCATATGTAACGTGGTTCACCCCCAGTGTAGGGGTTACGTCCATAGAATTGCGTTTTATTCAACTCTTTACAACTAAAACGACAGTTCTGATCTGCGCACTCAGCTGCAGATCCTTTCAGTCCTCAAAGCCGCGCACACAGCAGCAGGCCTCTGCGCACACAACTGCAGATCTTCCTTTTCACCAAAAACCCCTCTGCGCACACAGCTGCAGAGGTCGTCCACACACACAGCTGGGACTTAACCTTCTTACAAAAACCCTTACACAATCTCTTATCTTCGCATTACAATATCTTCGTAAGATAATCATTAAAGACCTAACCCTACTTCTTTACATAAGTGCCTATTTATATAGCGCACCGTTACAAAACCATGGACTTAAACCATGGGCGCCCAAAACCCTAACCCTGGATTTACACCAAGGGTTAATTACAAAAAGGGGTTTCAACCCACCCGTGACACCCCTAAGACTATTTTTAGGTCGTAACTCCGCTTACACTTCCACAAAAACTGCGGAGTTACCAAAGCTAAGGACCCTTGGGGTCGGAGCCCCAACAGACCCCTAAGACTCACTTGTGGCCCGTCCCGAGGCACTCTGCGACTCTTCTGGTGGGAGAATATTCTTTGCAAGGATATGGAAACGACTGTTGAGGTTGTGTATAATGTCATCAGCTGCTTTCTCTTTTTCCACCAATTCTTGTAACACTGAGGATGATACTTCATTATCCTTTTCCTGCGCAAAAGTATCATAGGTCTTCAAAACTTTGAGTTGACTCTCCGCAGCATTGCTCAATTCCAATGCTTCATCAACAAGTGGCTACAGCGAATTTTCCAGTAGTGTTACCTTCGTCCTGCAGGACTCAATTTCTTGCTGGATTTCCTTGCTTCACTTCACCTTAGCCATTTTCTACATAGGAGGCAGCGTCTTAATTTCTGCTCTGACTATATCCAGTTCTGCCTGTCGCAGAGTGATGGTTTCTTGTACCTTACCTATATCTGGATGGTCTTGTAGGTTCGCCCAAGCTTCGATACTATCTTCCAGTAGCTTTGCTGCGCTGCCCACAATATCTGATATTTTTGCTGCTGAGGCCTGGATGTCCCTGTGGCGCTGTTCTTGGACCTCAGGTGGAGTCTCTGGAGGGATGCGAAGTTGAAGCTCCGCGATCTGACTCTGGTGTTCTGTTTTTAACTTTTCAATTTCGCTGCGAGACTATTGGGCGTAGTCTCTCAGCTTAGCAATTCTTTGCTCTGGTTCCTCTTCATCCTGGATGTCGAAGTCAGGAAGACTCTGACATGCCTCATCCAGCGCTCGCACCAGTGTAGCTCTTTTATGTTCAGCCTCTTTCTTTCTTTGCGCAACTTCTTCCAGCCTTGCTGCGAGATTTTGGCTTTGCTTCATGGTGTCCTCCAACTGGCTTTGAGAATAGCGATCTCATGCATGGATCTCCTTCATGATGGCTAATTGGCAGAGGTGCAATTCTGTCATAGACAGCTTGGTGTAATCGACCCCAACTGTCATACTCATCTGCGACCCAGAATCTGCATCAGACAATATTAGAGCTGCGCTTGACACTTGGCCCTTGTTATCTCTGGTTGGCCATTACCTCATATCCTGCTGCGTGGACGCTGGAGTACTACTTGTTGCGGTATTGGTTACTGATTTTGTTGCTAACTCTTTCAGCTCTGACACCTTGTTTTCTATGCTCGTGAGCACAGCAAGATGCACATCCGCGAACTATGACCACTTTTGAGTTAGTGTTTCAGTAGATTTTTCGAGAGCTTGGTCAAACTCTTCCAGCGTCACAGTGACTCCTTCATCTAGATTTTTGTCCTTCGACGCCTTTGTCTTCTTGCGGGACTGAGGCTTGGTTACCTCCTCTACCTCTGGCGATTTGCGCTTAGCTGATCGATTAAGATCTGATAGAGTTTTGACCGACTCCTCATCCTCTTCTTCATGTTTTCCATCTCCACCCTGGTCGTCTCCATCTTGTTGCGAGTCACTTGGGTCTTTGCTGTCTTCTGGTGGGTTTTGCTGCTGTGTCTGACTTGTACCTGTGCCCATATTGGTAACTGGGGGAACTGGAATGGTGGGTTTTTTTCCTGCATCTTTCAACCAGTCAGCTGGCCACTGTTGAAATATGCCCAAGATGTCTGCTTTGGTTACTACATATGGTAACTTAAACCATTGATGTGTTGGATCTGCACGGGCTTGAATGAAAACATGATGCATGTCGGCATTGAAGTTCACGGCGCCTTCATATTGAGAGAACAACTCATTGGTAAGCCGTGGTGTTCGCAAGATCTCGTAGTGTATACTCATGCCATAAAAGGCGAACACAGTGTTCGTCATTTGCTGAGATGCTTTGTCCGGCGACATCCAGAGTGATGCATACCTTACTGCACCCGGCATGCTTGGGGGTGCCTTCATGAACTGAGCCTCAGTGGGTTCTTTCCACTTAACTAGTGCAATAAGTATTAATAGCCAGGAATAATGAAAGGGTCTACCTTTTTCCTGCGCATCACGGGCATCTTTTAGGAATTCCCTCGCGGGGTATGCGGCCCAGTTGTAAGTGTAACCTTCAGCGCAGTTTATAGCGATTCTGATAACTGGGGCAGGCACTTCATCGGGCCTGCACTTTCGCAAGAGTTTGCATGCTAAGAGCTCAGTTGCAAAGTGGATGTTCTAGTCCTCAATCGTGGAAGTGTGATACCCTTGTTTCCCCTTGGTCAGGCCGAAACAGTCCTTCATGCTCTGTGCGAGATTCGTATCCTCGTGTTTTTACAGAAATTCAATTCCCGGATCAGGCCCTGCTATTGGTAAGCCTGTGATCTTATGAATGAGCTCGCCATTGATAGGAATTTGCTTGTCTCCTATCCATAAGTGGCCGTCATGTACTAATACTAGCAGCTGCTTAACCACTACGGTCACCTATGTGCTGCGCCCAAAATGAGGAACATCAAGCATTTTTAGCAGGCCAGCTGTGTCCAAGCCGGCAGCCCACTGTTTCACTTCCAATAGTGTCGCGCCATTGTCTGGGTATTTGACGTGATGCAAGTATTGAGCATGTGCGAACTGTGGAAACTTGCTATGATCATTTGTGTCATGGTCGGCATACTTAAGCCGGTCTATTTTTTCTGTCATGGTTTTGACCAGCTGTACACCCGGTGGCAGCGAGGGCATGCTTAATGTAAACTGCTTTGTCCGCCGAGGTGGTTGGATGGCTGGCCGAACAGGCTGGAGATACAGTGGCCGCGGTGGTGCAATGTGCTCATCTCCTCCAGTCGGGACCTGTGCTGAACTGGGCGGGTCCATCTGGTGAGTCCCTGATGTTTGCCCTGATTGCCTGTGTCGGTCTTCGTTCCGCTTAGAATGAACTTCAGGTTTAAACTTTTTCCTGGCGGACTGTGTCTGCATCGGCTGCAGTGGTGCTGGGTGAGCTTCCTCACGGGGCGTAGAGGCATGTGGGAGATCGGAACGACTCTGTAGACCCCTCTGTTTGAACTCTCTTACTAGATCCTGAAGCTCTCGCTCGTCTGTCATGGGTTCACTCGTAAATGTCAAGGAAATGCGGAATGTGATTTTTGCCAACTTAGGGATCTTCTTATACACTTTATCAATCAAATCTGTTAGGACAATGCATTTAAGGCACCAAATCTGATAAAAATATTGTTCGACCGGTACTGGATTTTCCATGATCTCAGTAGTATAGACAATTAAGGTAATTAAAGTGCCAACGCCGCCAATTCGGCTGTTTTCCAACGGTCGGATTTTAAGCTTCGCCGTGTTTTTGTGCTCCGGCAAAATCACTGTCTTAACTTCGCCACAATGGGCAGTCTCGACACAATATTGACCCTCGGCCTGCCCTGGTAAGATTTGCGACGGGGCTGTTAGGTTTGGTGCACTAACTTCTTGGTTCTGCTCCTTAGTTTGGTACTCAGTTCTTTCTTGATCATCAACTGCCTTGTCATGGATCAGTCTGACATCTGCATCTAAAGTAGGGCAAACTTTGTTAATAGAAAATGTAAGCATAAAACTATCAACAAGATCATCCCAACTTACAGTACCGTGTCGAAGCTCGACCTCCGTATACCAATTTTTTGCTATAGGTTCCAAAGTGTGCACAAACTTATGCACCCATTCCTCGCGAGGTACATGTTCCCATGCTGCATAACATTGCTTCAAATGTTCCTGAGGACTAATCTGCCTATTGAACTTGCTTTGCACCTCTTGAGATTGGTCTATGAATCTGAGGCATAGAAATTTCTGGCAAGCTTCCCAACTGTGAATATACTTCCTGTGGCCATTCCACCATCTCGCTGCTGTAGCTCTTAATGCTGCTTCTAGAGTCTGCATTCTTTGTGAATTTGGCACTTGTTCTGAGTACTGCGCAATAAATTTTCCTGGGTCTGTCAACCCATCATATGTAGGCAAATCTCTGGCCTATGCACTAAGGCATCTAAGAGATTTGGTAATTTGTGCGCACCAATGGCCATGTAGCTCGTATAGTCGATTCTGCCAATTCTCTAGACCATCATCTGAATCAGACATGCAGGAGCTATCACATTCCCAATCCATTACACCTTCGGCATTAGGCTCGACATAATCTTCTTCTTTAGCTGTGATATTATAGATGTGGTCCAGAATATCTTGATCTTCCTCTCTGACTGGCTCCGTATATCTTTCTCCTTGAGAAGGATCCAATGGTAGTATAGCTCTCAATCCCTTCCCTTCAAAAGTCATTTGTCTCTTTTTAATATTGATAACCGCATCACTATCTATTTCCCACTCAATTCCTAGCAAAGCTGGATAGGGGTTACTGTCATCAATGATCTCAATAACTTCAGAATCTGCTACAGTACTGACTCCATCTATATCCACTGGTACTCTAGGGAATCTTCCTAAAGGTAGAATCCTCTGCTGATTGGCTAATCTCAATTGGATAGGGGACCAGTCAAGGGTGGGCTTTCCCATTTGTTCCCATGTCTATTTAGTTAAGATATTGACTTCTGAACCCAGATCTAAAATAATATCCTTCATGTCATATTCTCCTATCTGAGCATGTAGTCTCATCTCTCTTCCAGTCCTTCTAACTCTACTGACAGCTTTTTCCTTACCAAGGCTTTGTTGAGGTTTGCAAGACTGAATAACTTTTTGTAATTCATTTAAGGCATTTTGATTTCTTAACAATTTAATGCAACTCTATAAAAATGATGATAGAGTACTTACTCGGCCTTATGAGTCTTCCTGGGATTGCAGCTGCTGATGCTGCTTGTTTGCTGCTAGAAAATCTGGATCAGCAAAGTCTTGTCTGGCTTCCAAAAAAGTTTCTTTTTCTCGTCGAACATCAAATGTTGGAGTCTTCTCTACGGCCTTGTGAACCCAAGCTTCGTCGGGCTGCTTCGCCTGACACTGCGCATCTGTCATAGCTCCACTTCTTGTAACAACATTAACAACTGGGATTGGTTGTGGCTCGACAACAATCAACTGGACACTCGGACTAGGTTTGATGTTCCTTTCTTGGATTTTAGCGAGCAACTGTGGGCACTGCTCGATGACATGATCGACTGCTCTGCAGTATCGGCATGTCGTGGTTGGGTTTTGACAGTCTCGAGCTAGATGTCCTGCCTGATTTCAGTTATAGCAAATAACTTGACCTCGACCTCGTCCAGGAATACCACGACCACGACCTCTAAAACCACCTCGACCACCTCGGTAACCATATCCATCATTGCCTTGTGCATCCGGGTAGATCCTATAAGTGTCGTAGGTCCGCTCCCTCATAAGGTCGAAGCTGCGACATTCATCTTCATTGTGGCCTACTGACTTACAAAATTTACAGTAAGGGTTCTTCGGGACTTGAACATACCTCTGTAATAGATAGCAGTCTTCCGGTTGATGCTGGCCAGTAGTTCGACAGATCTCACAGTACAGAACACTAGGATTCAGCGGGTTTGGTGCGCCAGTATTCAGATAGTTTCTCAGGGTCGGACACTGGTCCTTGTCGTGGCCTTCTGTTCGAAAACGTATACACCATACCTCTTTGTGGGTGGATTTCCATTTTTTCATGTCGCGAAGCTCTAAATCCATCTCCGCGAGCTGTGCTTGAATTTGAGCTATGCCAGAATTATCTTCGACAGGTGCAGTTTCAAGCTTTATGGAAATCTCTAAGGCCTCTTGCTGATCAGCAACCTTCTGTTGCATGAGTGGAGCTCTGATGTGAGGTAATAATGCTGCAATAAACCACTCCTTATGTTGTGCTGGTCCAATCATGAAGCTAACTTGGTCAAGCAGAACTTTGAATCTCTAATCAAAGTCCCACACAGATTCACCTCGCCGCTGCTGAATCTCTTTTAACTCAGTGATGCACTGCGACTTTGATTTAGGTTTCTTAAATTCTCGGATCAGTGCTGCTTTGATGTCAGCCAAGAAAGGGTTCTGCGTGCTAGCATACTTCATAAACCAATTTAGGGCTCGGTCTCTGAAAGAAGTAATCAACTGCGCTCGTCGAACATCTATGTCCGTAATGTTCTTCGCGGTCCACACAGCTTCGCATAGAAACCAGAACCGTTCTGGATCTTCTAACCCGGTTCCTTTAAAAACCGGTAGTTTGATGTCATCATGAACATGGGCCATCTGGGATCTAGGGGGGAGGAAGGGTTTGAATTAGCTGGGGAAGACTGACCGGGGACAGGGATACTCAGGCTAGGGTTACTTTCAGACTGCGACAGGTTCTCGGGGATAATAGGTCTCTGCTGTGGGGTTATAGGAGGGTTTCTAACAGAGGGGGCTTCGGCAGACTCAGAGGCTTCAGAGCTTAAAGGGGTATACTCAGTAGAGGGGCCGAGATCTCTCTTATATCTTTTTCCGCTTCGCAGCAAACCACTTTGCTCGTCGAAGTCCCAGTCACTTCCAATCATAGGTTAGCAATACTAGATATAACAATCTGATTCTACAAGCAAGATTCCTTTTTCAGCCAATAGTATTTTAATATTCAAACTAAATAGGTTCAAGTACTTACCCCTTGGTCCTTTGAAAAATTGTCGTTCAGCTTCGCTAAAGGAGGTACTTGTGTCGATGGAGAACTCCGTCACAAATGTTTCGAGAGTTCGCGCAGTCCATAAATCGACGGCTCGCGAGATCGCGTTGTTCACTCTTTTCAAGATAGCAATTCTTGCATGGGTCCAAGGAGGAAACTGGTTTTCTTGGAAGTTCGTCCTCCTTTCTGTTAACCTGGATAACCACTGGTGCAACTCTATGTGTATAGTACCAAAGAAAATTTCATGAACATCAGAAAAGACGTACCTTTGCAAAAAAAAATTCCGCGCTACGACAGGGATCTTTATTTTCTTGTTCGGCAAACTTCAAATAGGTCTCTTTGATCCACTCACCAATTTCTTTTACAGAGAGTCGCCAAAACATATCCCTCGAGGTACGACGTAGATCCCTCTTCAACAGATACTGAGTTCAACCGGTAACGAAACCAATTTGTTGGGCTAACTGGGCAAACCCGGGTTTTACCTTTCACTTCGCACCAACAAAAGACCCACAGTGTTGGCCCTTTCGGCAGCAGCCTGCGAACAGGCTACAGTCTCACCCGAAACAACTATGGGGTGTTGCAGAATCAGGTTTCTGTAAGCAGAAGAGAGAATCTTACTGTACCTTTAGTATTTAACTATTAATAATCACTTAACACAATGCTTCTATTATCAAATATGTAGCTTCGCGGTTAGATAAACAAACAGTTACTTGCACAGCCCTTATCTGGGAATTCACAGTGAAGCTAGTTATTAACATCAATCTTACTTTATCAGTTATTTACTTAGCAGTGCATAAAATATAATAACAAATCAACACAAATGAACCACAACACCATATGTAACGTGGTTCACCCCCAGTGTAGGGGTTACGTCCATAGAACTGCGTTTTATTCAACTCTTTACAACTAAAACGACAGTTTTGATCTGCGCACTTAGCTCCAGATCCTTTCAGTCCTTAAATTCGCGCACACAGCAACAGGCCTCTGCGCACACAGCTGCAGATCTTCCTTTTCACCAAAAACCCCTCTGCGCACACAGCTGCAGAGGTCGTCCACGCACACAGCTGGGACTTAACCTTCTTACAAAAACCCTTATAAAATCTCTTATCTTCGCATTACAATAGCTTTGTAAGATAATCATTAAAGACCTAACCCTACTTCTTTACATAAGTGCCTATTTATATAGCGCACTGTTACAAAACCATGGACTTAAACCATGGGCGCCCAAAACCCTAACCTTGGATTTACACCAAGGGTTAATTACAAAAAGGGGTTTCGACCCACCCGCGACACCCCTAAGACTATTTTTCGGTCGTAACTCCGCTTACACTTCCACAAAAACCGCGGAGTTACCAAAGCTAAGGACCCTTAGGGTCGGAGCCCCAACAGAAGGGGCTTCTGTTAGTATTCTATCCTCTACTGCTTGCAAAGCCATAGGTTCTCCTCTGCTTGTGCCAACCACCGATCAGATACTAGCTTTTAATCAAAGACCCACAGTGCCTTTAGGGATCCTTCCTCATTTGCCTATTACTTTGGAAGAAAAAACTATCTGTATCGATGTTATGGTAGTCCAAGGTCCTTTAGATTTTAATCTTCTCCTTGGGCGTGATTATGTTTACGCCATGAAAGCTATAGAGTCCACACTCTTTCGAGTGATGTATTTTCCCCATGATGGGAAGATTGTGATCGTTGATCGGCTTTCCTTCGTTAAACCTAATTATTGTGTGATTCCTAGTCATCAGGCTTCCCTGAATGTCTTGCATGTTCTTATGGCTTTTTCCCCTTCTAGTTAGCCTCTTCCCATCATAGGTAAAATGGGGGGCATGGCTCCAACCTCTAGATATCATAATGGAGTTAAGTCGCTAGCTTCTTATGTAAGGAGGAAACCCACCAATCTATGGACATCATGTTGGCTTAGAACTTGCCGTGAGCATAGTTCCTTTTTCTATGTCAAGCTCGTTAAAAAATGAAACAAATCCTTGAGCAAAGTTCCCATTCTATGTCAAGCTCGTTGAAAAATGAAATGGATGTCCTTGAGCATAGTTTATATTCTGTTTCAAGCTCATTAAAAAATGAAATAGGTTGTTTCAAGAAAAGTTTACCTGTTTGGTTTCAAGCTTGCATACAAATGAAACCATGTTGGAGATCATAGTTCTTCTCCTGTGTCAAGCTCCGTAAAAAATGAAACAGCACCTGACCATCATGTCAGGTTTTGACCATCATGTAAGTTTTTTTCCAAGCATAGTTACCTTTTGTTTTAAGCTTGTGTAAAAATGAAACAGATCCCCTTCCCTTGAGATGAGTCTTCCCTTTAGTATTAGAACTTGAAGCTTCTTTTCACCTGCTTGATTATTGTTGTTCCTACCCCCCTAGTGAACATTCTCACATTAGTAAACAGGTTTTTAGGTAGGGTATGGAAGAAGAATCATCAGATGAAACGAAGTTTGGGGGGCATGTCGATCCCTTAGCAACCATGCTAGGGGTAAGATTCGCTAGCAATCATGCTGGGGGAAAGATTCCAACCTCTGTATATCATGTTAATGGGATTTTTCAAGCATAGTTTACCCATTGGTTTCAATCTTGCGTAAAAATGAAACCAATCTTTGAGCATTCTTTCAACTGATCTTCAAGCTTGTTAAAAACAATAAGATGGTGTCGAGCTTACTTTTCATTTTTTTGTGCTCTGGTTAAAACATGAAAACTGGTTTGAGCTTACTTTATCGCTTTTTCGTGCTCTAGATTTAAACATGAAAAAGGTTAATGGAGTCTCCTTTAAACTCTTTTTGGAATCCCTAAATATGAAAATATTATTGAGTACTTGTCATCTTCATACTCGTAAAAGTATTTTTAAGATTCGTCTCTCTGACAGTAGGTTATCTCTTTTTTAGTTCGGATAGACTATTTAGGAAAAAGGAATGCTCCAGCCAATGATGTCTGGAAGAGTTCTCTCGAGTATTATTTTATACTTTTTCTGGCCCTAGAGACTAAATCATACGAAAAAGGACCCTTTGGATTTTTCTTTCATCTTTGTTTAGACTCTCTAAACATGAACGATATAGAGTTTGCTTTCATTGGACTCGTTAAACTAAACACTGAGAGACCCGTTTAGGGAACGAGTCCCTCCTTTCTCAGGTTCTTAAAACATATGAGAATGGAATTGTCTTCGGACGAGCTACAACAAGTGTTTGTTACCCTCTTTGGACTCGTAAAAACAAAAAGAGGCACTCATCAATCATGATGGGGAAATAAAGGGAGGGAATCATTTTGCAAGTCAAATGGCAGTTGTTTGTGACCTTTGAGCATGGCAGTTGTCTACATATCTTTCAGTCAATTGGTATTCAGCTGACTTACAAGTCGATCCACTTTCATGATTCATGTCACTCCTTTGAGCCTTTCAAAATAATGCATTATCCACTGTCGTATTGTGTGTCCATCTGGTCTAGTCATGATTCCAAGTCTTTTGTTGTGCCACCTGGTGTTCAAAGGAAAAAATAAGTTTACCTTTGCAGTTAAAACAACCTTTGTGTTAGTACTTTTGAGTCAGTCATATGGTGACATTATCTACAACATTCCAGAACTTGGTTCCAAGTTTCATGTCATCGACGTGGGATTCATCATGGCCCTCCTTCGACGAGACTATTCCCGTCGATGTCAGCTCATCATCTGGGAAATAGTCTTAGAAACAAAAGGATAGTACCTTGTGATTTGTGTGTCTCAATGACAGATTCTCTCGCTCTCGACATAGGTTCACATGATTAACCTTTGATCAAGAGATTCGACTGAGTGTTCGACGTCAGATCATCTATTCACACCTAGGAGATTGTACTAGGGTACCTTGGGAATCATTGACATGAATGGTGATCTCCCTTGCACTTGTTAACGGTTCACATCATTGACCGGTAATCAAGTGGTTTCTACCATGTTTGACTTCAGATCATTGTAATCACATGGATAGAATCGTACTTTGTGGAAGACGAGACGAAGACCCTAGGTATCTATTTGAAAGCACTCATAACTTTCTCCCCAGGTTGCGATGGAGTATATTGTGTGAAGTACCAGGATGGATCCACATTTGTATGGTCATGGCTATGCTTAAATTTGCATCTGTATGACATAGATCTACGTTGTATATCCGGTAGCTATATCTAAGTTTGAGTCATTTTTCACATGGATCTATGCTGTATTCTAGTAGCCATGTTCGTTATCTCTCCCATGGATTTGCCTTGTATTGTTCTGCATCCATGGTGAGGACATATTTGCTCATGATTCAAAATTATTGATGTATTCCATATGCTTGGTTGATGTTGATATCTGATGAATCCGATTCTTGCCTCGAAGTGATAACTTTCTCTATCAAAGCTCTCGCCTATCGTATCCCTCTAGCCTCATGCTTTGGGGGGCATTCTGTTACACCTAAATCTCATCACCAACATGTGATAAGATCCTAAACATCTATGTTTTCCCTCATTCCCAAATCTTGAAGTGAAAACCCTGATCCAAATGTCAAACTTGCACATAAAAACCAAGCACCGCGCTTACCCTTAAGCTGAGAAGTGGTACCTTCTTCAGCACCGCTTGAGTAGTGTTGAAGACAGGCAGTGGCATCGCCTTTTCTATTTGTTTTAAGAGTGGTTCTGCCCTAGCACCACTCTGTCATCAAGAATCAGGAGCGGTGCCCTTGGTAAAAAGTGAAAAAGAGAAGCTTCACGAAGCTTCTATATCAAAATCTTTGTGGTAGGACTTATCCCTATTCACCTGGATCAGTTGAGCTCGAGATCCATGCTTTGGGGATCTCGTGTCCATATCACCCACCAAACTCTCAACCATCTCTATCCATTTGAGGCCTATATAAATATGCTCATACCCCATGGTTGAGGAGAGAGCAAAGTCATGTTGCCATTTTGACATTCTGGCCTGATCCATCAAGAGTGAGCATAAAAGAGCAAGTTGGAGCTATCAGGGATAAGACATCAGTTTTGTGGAGGAGTGCATCAACACTAAGGCACATGTTGTAAACTCTTTCATTATTTATCAATGCAAAGTTGGTTTTCTTCCCATATAACTTGTAATGTATAATCTTGCATGTTTATTATTGGATTCCTTAGTCACCATTGTAGATCTATAGATAATACTTTGGTACTTTGATCTTTTGTGTTTGATGTGTGTTTGAAGGTATCTTCTTGAAGATATTTTTACATAGGTGAAGGACCACATCAATCTCTGAAGATCATATTCTAGGTGTCTGTAGTTTCTAGGAGAAGTCTATCATCCTTGTTGTAACTTATTTGTTTTGGATATGAACCATTTAGAGGAGAGGAACAACTTCTATCTGCAGAAGGTGCGGAATTCCTGACAATAGTCGCACAACTAGAGTGTATCTGAGGCCTCTTAATTTGGTTTGGAAGTCCCGTCATACTTTTATTCATCTTGAATTATCTCTTGTGTCCAATATGGTCTTCGTCTCTCAAGGTGGATTTACCACTCTCTTATATGCTTTTGAAGCTCTTTCTTCCATCACGGTGTCTCTGACCCCAGAAGCTTCAATTTCATGTTTATTGCAATGAATCTTGAATTTTCATGACTTATTCTTTAGAACAAGTATCATCATCCTTTTCTTGTAGGTGGTTGTACATGACCTTTCCTACAAGTCAAATGCACCAGTTGCATGGTTAGAACCATTTCATAGGACATATGCATAATGACAATATGCATCATGCAACTATTTTAGCCAATACAACGTTCATCCATATCTCACAGAAACTTTCTAGATGCCTTCCATCTCTAACATAACATCATTGAGATTGTGCACTAATCCAATATGTCAGCAAAGAGGTTTCATTCTAGATAAGTAGCAATGGAGAGTTGTATAGCACCATGGGCTACTTATAACCCATAACATGCATATTAGTAGTATATTGTCATTAATGCAAACATTCTATCATGCATAATACACAACATATATAGGAAATACAATTCAAATACTTATCCTTGTTTGCTTTGTATTCATCTCCTTCTGGATCTGCAGCTTCTTCTTTGACCAATGAGATTGCTTCAATTTAATGATTGCTTGAAATATTTTCTGGAATGCTGCTTCTGGTGGACCTAGAGTTTGAGAGAAAAACCCTAATTTTTCAACTTAGGTATATTTCATATTCGATTGGATAGAAATATGTGCCTCCTCATGGAGAGCTAAGCAGCATACTCATTTTCCCAAAACTGTGACCAGAACTGCAAAATATCTGATGCCCTAGTTTTCTTTAATTTCTTCTACAGAATTGCGTGATATTGTTTCTACAGAATCTCTGAAAGTAATGCTCCTCTGTGTCTGAAACTTCGCATTGAGGTATCCTATTCCATATTCTTTCCAACACCACATGCTATAGAATAATTGGTTTCACCAATTGGGACTTATGTGAATTTTCCCAAGGTGACTTATTTCAGGACTGTTCAGAATAGAGAATGTGTACGGACTTCCACGTGTCACTATTTCACCTCTGGTTCTGAAACTTTTACCACATAAAGTAAATTCCATGCCTTATCTAGAACATCTTGTGAAATTTCATTTGTACCTTCGTAGCCCAAGATATTGTAATGTCCCTTGTGAATAATTTTCCCAATGTGCTCAAATTCACCATGTTTCAACTCTAGGTATATGGATACAACTGATTCAAAACTCCTCCAATTACTTTCAAAATTGGTGAGGAAGGTCATGAGGGTTGATGGGACACATTAACACATATATTAGACATATAATACATTCCCAACCATGGTCTAAAATTTTCAAGGGAAGAATTTTCGGGACAAGACTAGTCAATTTGGGAGGTGGAAATCCCCCAAAGGTCCTGGAACAAATCTCTTCCAAACACTGTACATCCTCCACTAATGGTTGGTATGATCTGTTATAAGACATTAATTAAAGTATATTTGTATCATTATATGTGTTTTTTAGGTCGAATATGTATCCAAGAGAACTCAAGGAATTTATTAGGAATTTTGAGGCTCAAACCCCCAAGGGTAGATGGCTCCAAATAGCTCCAAATGCTCTCAAATTGTACAATAATGTGTATGAATGATGTTAATACATAAAAATGGTGTTTATAGGTGTCTTTAAACCATCAAATAAATTCTACAACTCAATTTGGCAATCTGGTCAATGTATGGAGTTTTACGAGAAACTTGTGGTAAAATATTGCCTCTTTTGAAGACATTTCCATCACTTCAGTGGGTTTGCTAGAGTAGATAAACATTACAAGGGATAATACTGATTACTTGTGGTACATAACAAGGTGAGACATCACACTTTCCTTATCCTGTTTTCTCATTGCAATTTTTCCTTGACTGATGCCAATTAGTGCGGTCAAAGTTAAAAATTTTAGAGGAATTTCGTTGTGAAAGGGCATGCTTGGATTTGAATTGTGTAACATTTTTAGTTTGAACTTTTAGATTGTATGTTAAGGTTGCTGCATTTGATTCTTTAGCTAAAAACCATGGACTTCTTTATTCTTTGTTAAGATTGATAACTGCATCCCTGATATTTTGCATCTTTCTCCTTTCCTATATCGAATTGTTCTCTTTTGATTTCATTATTAATGTTCATTTATCATACTTGCATTGGCCCATATCCATTAAATGTGTGAAGCTCAAAAAGTAAAAATTATTGAGACCTTGTTGAGAGAAGAGAAGTACTAACGCGAATCATAGGGTTCATAAAATTTGTTGTTACCTTACCATGCAACTATATGGTTTTATAATTTGTCCAAAAAATATGTAATCTATCCTGGTTGCAACTGTATTAGTGTTGTGGTTTTCAACATTATGCCTATAAGATTGACAGGAGTGGTGTTTGATGGTGCTCAGTTTATTAAGCTCTGATTTAATTGCAAAGTTTTAATTCATAGGCATGTATTTCTAGACACTAATTAAATCATCTCTTGGGCAGTGTGGAACTAATTATTTCTAGACACTAATTAATGTCAATCAATACTCATAGCCAGACATGCCCCTACCACTAGGAGAGGCTTTTGGAGACATAGGTAATGAATCCCAAACCCACTTTTAATTTTTTGAATTATTTATTTTTTTTGTGTTTTTTGATATATGAAATCAAAAGACAAGTTTTTGGTGTGACGACACATAGTGATACTCTGTCATGTATATGCAGATGTAGGACCATGACGACCATATGGCTTTCCTCGTCATCGACGGAGGGGAAGAGGTGATGAGATCATGGGTACGGATGCAGAGAGGATGCTCCATAACATCCACACAAACTTCATTCGATTGACATAGAGAGTACCCATGGCACAAGTTGAGGACTTGCCTGAGGCCATGCAGTGCCAGGTGGTTGGAGTACCATGAGCATGGGTTTGATTGTTTCATTGGCTAGCTAGAGCCGTGGTGTACTACCATGATTAGCACCCTCCTCCACGTCAGGCTTAGAGACCTGGGTGTATATTTTTTGTATGACCGTATAGAATATTTTGGTGGCTTGGAAGCCCCAATTTTGTATATGACACTTATGTATTATGATGTCACCTTTTTTGAACTTAATGAAAAATATTTATGCTGATCGATTATTACTCTATTTACATGTGTAAAATTTGTTTGTGAAATGCTTATGGTCTGTGAAACAAATGCCAATCTAATACATAGTTAGCATATGAATCAACAACTTGATTAAAATTTCTTGGAACATGAATGTATGTTATACTCTCAAATTGTTGTTCTAGCAATCTAACACGTAAGAATTTTCGTAATAATGTCAGATCCCTAATATGATACAAGCCATTAAGTTGTGAAACCACTAACTGCAAATCAAGACATACCTCAAGAGAAAGAACACCATGTGAAATGGCATCACGCAATAAGTCAATGACGACACTATATTCAACAACATTGTTTGACGAAGGCCGTAAACATATGCCTCCTGAAGACAACACTTGACCCGTAGGACTATAGATCACCCAAGCAGTCGACACTGAGTTTTGAGTGCGGCGGTTAGCACCGTCAACGATTCCTCTGTAAATGGAAGACTCCATCGACATCTGCCATAACAAATGAAATCTAATCAACAAACTCGGTCACCATAAGAAAACCTAACTATGCAATGAAAAAATGTACAATAATATACAAAAATCAGCCCTGGTCGAGGATCATGCATAGTATTTTTTGAGATAGAGCCCATTTCTAGGCTTCACCAAGGCTGTCCCTTCATAATCAACCAGCTCATAGGCACCTTTCTCTAAGACATGCTTAACCATGTAAGGAGCATGCCACATAGCATTGAACTTTCCTGCCCCCAAGGTTTCCTTAGCTTGATCTCACAAAAGGACCAAGTCACCTTGACTAAACCTCCTAGGATGGATAGACTTATCGTACTGGACCTTAACGCGATACTTTTTAACCTCAAGATCCACTAAATCATCTCAACGCTGCTCATCAAGCTGCTCCAAGTGGACCAAACGCTCTTCCAACACGAAAGTCTCTGGTAAAAGCTCCACGACGAGATTCAAAGAAGGGATTTCATATTCAATCGGTAATACTGACTCCACCCCATGCACAAGCTGATAGGGAGAAAAACTGATGGCAGCCTTGACCATGGTTCTATAGGCCCACAAAGTAGGATACAACATGATATGCCAATTATTATTTCTTTGTGCGATGGTTCGTTGGAGAATGGACTTAAGTGACTTGTTCACTGCTTCAACCTGTCTATTCGCTTGAGGATAATAAGAAGAGGAGTGCTCTTGCTTATATCCTAACTTCGAAGCCAACTCTCCCATAATTTTGTTCTAAAAGTGCCTGCCATGGTTAGTGACAAGCTCTCTCAAAATGCCAAACCGGGTGATAATCTGGTTAAATAAGAAATGCGCAGCTGTTTCGCCGTCGGATTTAATTGTGGGCATAACCTTTTCCCATTTCATGAAGTAATCGAGAGCCACAATAATATGATGGTGCCCCCAGCTAAAGCTGGGTTGCAATCCATAAAATCAAGCCCCCACTTGGTGAAGGGACCGACGGTGACAATAGGATACAAAGGGGCGGGACACGAGCGCATATTACGTGTAAACACCTGGCAAGAGTGGCACTTCTTGACCACATTAACGCAATATTTAAAGATGGACGACCAAAAATAGCCTGCTCTTAAGATTTTTTGGGTTGTAGAAAGCCCAGATAAATGACCACCACACGCCCCTCCCTGGCAATCATTAAGCACGACCTCAGCCTCAGCATGAGTTAAACAATTACGTAAAATGGAATCAACCCCACGATGTTACAAAGTATCATCCACTATGCGGTAGTTCTTCTCTACATGACGTAGTCGTCGCCGCTCATCCCATGAGAGGTGAGTAGGGACCTTCAATGTTTGTAAATACACGATAATATCCCTGTACCAAGGGTTTGCAGTTGAGATGAGGAAGATATTCTCATCAACAAAAGAATCCTCATAAACCTCCTCTTCATCCATATTTGGAAAATCTGATATGAGCTCAACAAATATTAACGATTTCTTCGATTTTATCGAAACAAACTCGAGATCAAACTATTGCAATATCATAATCCATTTTTTATACTCTCCCCCAATCATCCTTCTAGTGAGGATGAACTGAAATGGATTGATGTGAGCTATGACCAAAGTTTGGAGAAGGAGAATGTAATGTCTCAAACGCTGAACCGCATGAATGGTGTCCAAGGCTAGGTTCTCAACATGGGAATAACAAAGTTCCACATCAATTAGGTTTCAACTCAAATAATACATGACATGCTCATGGAACTCCTCATCCTCTTGAACCAATACCATACCAATCGTCTCTTGAGATGCGGTCACATAAATCAAAACGTCGCAGCTATAGCCCGGTGGACTAAGCACAAGGGCTGTTGCTAAGGATTCCTTCAAGGCATCGAAATACTCTTGGGCTCGCTCATCCCAGTAAAAATGGGTGTCCTTCTTCAACAAATGCATGAAGCCCTTAGTCAAATTGGTGAAGTTGACCACGAATCTTCGTAAGAAGTTCGCCACTCCTTGTAAACATTGAATATGTCGAATGTTACGTAGGGGAGACAATTGAAGTATTGCCTCAACCTTCAAGGGATCGACTCTAATACCCTCCTTGGATACGATGAATCCTAGTAAACAAAAAACTTTCACGCAAAAGACGCACTTATGAGGATTTAAACACACTCTCAAATGAGAGTGAGCAGCTAGATCATCCAAATACACTTCAATAATCATTTTGAGATCATGAAAGATCAAGGTCATGACCCACTAAAACGTAGCTCCGACGTTTTTAAGGCCGAACGGCGTCTTTCGATGTGCAAAAGTTCCCCAAGGACAAATAAATGCAGTCTTATGTTGATCCTCGGGTTTAATTTGTATTTGATTATATCAAGAAAATCCATCCATAAAATAAAATACCTCACTTCCTGCACACTCATCCAAAATTTGATCAATAAATGGTGTAGGGAAATTATCTTTAGGACAGGCTCAATTTAAATCACAGAAATCAGTGCATATTCGAATCACTCCCTGCTTCTTATCCACTGGAATGGGATTTGAAACCCACTCCATCAAGGGAATGGGATAGATAAAACCAGCTTTGAGCAACTTCTCTATCTCTGCTTTAATGGCGGGTGCTTTCCTAGGATTCACAGCACGCAAACACTGTCGAACAGGTTTTGCATCCGGATAGGTATTGATTTCGTGTTCGATAATACCAGGTTTTATACTTGGAATTTCTTTGCATGACCAACCAAAAACATCACGAAACTCCTTAAATAGCTCGGTATACTCTTTTATCTCATCGAGCGAACAATTCGCCCCAATGTAAACATTCTCAATCTTACCAGGATCACGAGAAATGTTGATAGGAATCGTTGGTGACAAGTTAGCCTTGTTCCCTTTAGCAACCTGACTAGGAGAGGTTAATGGGACCATGGAGCTACCAAATTTCTCGCTTAGAATTGCCCTAAAGTCATCACACTCTAAATGATCAAGCTTAGGAAGGAAATACGATCTATGATGCAATTTTTTCGAAGGTTGTTCTATCCCAGACATAGCCTCAAGAATAGCTTCATTGGATGGAAAAACATCATCAAGGCAGTCTTGAGAGTGAGATGACTCTACTGCCCATGCAGCCAGCACATAAGGGTCCTCCTCCTCCATCCGTGAAGAGGAAGGACTAGGGTCTACAACATGATCATGATTCACTTGATACGCCACCAATGTTGTAGGAAACGGCACGTCTGTCTCGACAGGTATACTCGAAGTACTCAGTGAAGGAAGAATCCAAGGATCCTCCATATGAGAAATGCTAAAGAATACTGAATTCGACGAGGATGAAGCCCCACAAAGACTAGATCCAATCATAAGAATGGGTGCATGACAACTAAAGGTTCCCATGAGAGAAGGATACATACCAACACCCACATTCTCAGTTGCCGGCTAAGAATGACTGATAATCAAGATAGAAGCTCCCAATGATGCTGACACACTCAAATTTTGGAAAGACTTATGATCGATAGCAATGTTCTTCCCACTAAATGGAAAACAAACCACTCGGAATAGGGAAGAGGCTACAACTTACATATTGTACATCCAATTCCGACCCAGTAAAAGATTATAGTCAAGGGGCGCATCAACCACCTCGACCTTGATCGCAACAGTATTTCCTCCCAATTGGACCTCTAGAGAAGGTAGTATACCATGTGGCTGAAACGATCTTCCATTGAAAGCAGTCAACATTTTGTAGACTGAGACAACATGGGAGAACCTAAGCCCTTCCAACAAGCCAAAGACATCATGGAAGCGACAACGCCTTCATCAATAACAGTACGCATGATGGTGTTGTATAGACACTCTACATGAATTAAAAGAGATACATAGTAAGGCAAGCAAGGTTGGATTCCATGAGTTTCAAATTTGATCACGGAAGGAGAGCTAGCATCACCAACCCCAATAGCAGACAACAAGGTCTTTCTCTGCGAAGGACAAGTGTAAAGCACTTCTAATCCAGACATCACACAAGGAGTCTGGACCAAATCATTGACAATTGAATAGTTCTGGGTAGCTTGAGCATTAGGATTGTGCCCCGAGCGCTTCAAGACTCCCTTAGGAATGCGAGGCAGAACTTCAGGCTTATCCGTAGGCTTTTCAATTTGCAAAGAGATCTCGGGTGGAGTAGGTTCTCTCCCAAGGTCAGATTGTGACGAACCATAGTCTTTCACACGCATCACAACATTTGTAGCATTCACCATGTTGATGCAACCATGACCACTAGCGACATCTGACGGTTTTGGAGTCCCACTAGAAGCACTACTAGGATCAACAGTCCTCAATTTCATATTTTGGTTATTAGGTAAAGCATTAGTAAACACAGCTAGGCCCTGTGCTATGAACTTTGAGGCATCCTTCATACGAGGGCACAAGTGAGTGAGGTGATCATCCTTACACAACTTACAAGGAAGCTTCACCTTATGCTTAGGCTGCTTGCCCCCCCCAGCATTGTTCATGTTCTTGTCATTATTAATAACATTTTCATTTTTATTCCCACCCTTACGATTATTTTTTCCTTTATTTTTATTCCTTCCAGGTTGCTTGTTGCCTTTCAGGTTTGACGTTTGCACTGAAAGCACACTCACTGATTGGGTAGGATTAGACGAAGTCGTAGCTTGTCTCGACACACGCTGGTTAAGTGATAAATGGCACACTTGTTTCGTAACCAAGTTTGCTGGTTTGGTACTTGTGGAGCCAAGAATACCATTGGCATGTGGCCCAGGTTTAATATTGGGGTCCAAATTGGATCTTGGAGCATTCGGGATAATCTCATACAAGAGTCCGGATTGAGTATAGATCAAATCCAACTCTCGAGCACTAAAAATAGCTTGGTCCTCATTTTGAACTCCAGATGTGGAAACATCCTTCACGATATAAGGTAACAATGACTTGAAGAACCACTCTAGAAGAAACTCTGGTGGTATAAAGGCTTTAATTAATCGTTTTTGTCTACGCCACTCTTGAATATGATCCAAAATATGCGTGGTTTTGTCTTGCTGGAAGGTCGAAAAGAGTTCGGTGTCGATGTCGTAACGTGCGGGTAGTTAGAAGTGATTAAGCAAAGTTAGGGAAAGGTCATCAAATGTACTATAGGTCCCCCATGGTAACTCTATTTACCATTTTGCCACAAGACCCGTGAGGGTGCGTTGAAATAGCCTCAAACAGACATAATCATCAGTTAAGGAATTAGAGGAGCACCAAAGGTGGAAGGTTGTGACATGCTCACCAGGATATTCACTAGCCTTACCTTCAAACTTAGGAATGTCTGAAGGAAGCTTGGTAGGGTCTGTCGGCCATGTCGTATCATGAGACATAGGATCATTCGTCAATCTCGATAAATTAGGTAGGTTCAAGGTCACAAGGAAAGGGGGCCTAGGTTGAGCAGGTTGATGCCATGCTCCCTGATAGGATTGGTTTGGATAAGGTTTATTTCTATACACACCATGGCCTTGGCTAGTGGGATAATAACCTCTTCCCATATGACCCATGAAGGGATGCATGGAAGCATTGTAATGCATAATACCTTGAGTATGAGGTGCTACAAAGCCATAGTTACGAGAGTAAGTGGGTTGTTGATACGCATACCCATTTGATTGATAGTTTTGTCTGTAATACGGTCCATAAGAAGATCCATGGGAAGCTCCATAGGCTGGACCATAAGATGGTCCATAAGATGTTTCATGAGATGGTCCATGGAATGGTCTATAAGATGGTCCATAGGTAGGTATATGGGAAGCTCCATGATCTGGACCATGAGATGGTCCACAAGATACTCCATGAGACAATCCATAAGTAGGTACATGACCTGCTGACACATAAGGAGGCACTTGGCCTTGTGACACTACAATGTTAGCAGACATAGGACATACATGGCTTACAGTAGAACTCCGACCTGAAGGACCACCGGAGTTAGGACGAGGATGCATCAAAAAGGCATTTGAAGGAACAGGTTGAGAAGATGATGGAATATGTGAAGGAATATAGCTTGTACCCCCAATATTCACATGTCTTGGCTGAGGTCCCCAAATAGGAACACTAGTGCTAGTTCTGGGTTGTGTGCGTGAAGGAATTTCCACTGCTCGAGTGGATGGTACAATGTGACTACTATTACCAAACCTATTCACATGGAAAGGAGTGGAAGTACCCCTAGGTGTAGTACCAAGGTCACCAACCGATTCGATGTGTGGTGTCGGACCGGTGTCAGGAATATTAGGCATGACATACTTAAAGTGGCTAGTGCTGGTGGGTGCATGGCGAGTCTCTTCACCCAGATAGTACAACCAATACCGGGGGTCAGAGCTAATGTAATCATGAAATTGTGATAGATATTCTTGTGACGGTCTAGCCTCATAAGGACCAAACTCAAGTGGAGTCCCATATATTCTAGAAGGTTCAATTTTCGTCCGTTGTCCAAATTTGGTCATATGTCTAAATTAGGAGTCATGTCTAAATCGGGAATCAATCCAGTCTATTTATAGTCATTAGCACCATTGGTTAAACTTGACCTAATTGGGGCGCATGTTTCAGTTACCAAAGTGTGGGGAACACTAATTGAGACTCACTACCACTTATTGCACTTGATTGCATAAGTTTAGGAGTCTCCTAGATCAATCCCTACAATTTAGGAAGCAACTGGGAGTGCCCAAACCAACCAAGGTCAGTTCACCTTAGTTAATGACTAGTCAAGCCAAGTTAGGAGTCAGTTACATTCAGTTCTAGCCCTCTACATTCAGTTAAATAATGGTTTAATTAATTGCACACATGTGGGGCGCTTTTCTCACCTACCATAGTTAGTTAACCATTATTTAATATTAAATGTAACACTTGGTTGTGTTTTAGAACTCCGGTTATGATTTAGACAAGGACAGTTAACTACTGGGTCCTCCAATTGTGATTTAGACAAGTCTTGGTTACCTACAGTCAAGTAGAGTCATCAATTCGAATTTCCTCATGTGGATTCGAATTGCTTGTGGCTATTAAATCCATTTTACATTATTGTAATTATCATCTGAATTAATTTTTTGATTAATGAAAGCATTCACAGCTGCAAGCCTTTTGCACTGTTTCATTCTTCAATTGCTGAGTAAATTGTGAGATCTTCTTTGTGAGTTTTGTTTTTGTCTACAGATCTATATGCTCAAATTTACATGGTATCAGAGCCTCGGTGGACAAGACTCCTCTCCTCCTCAGATATCCAACCGGATCACTTTGTTTGTTTGTTTGTGTGATAGGTTATCAGCTTTTCTTGTAGCATTCGCTACAAGCAGCCTCTACTTCTCATTGCATTCGCTACAGCAGCTCAGTCTTTCTTATTACATTCAAAATGGCTCATCCAATGGAGCGCCTCACTCCCTTCAACTATCACCTGTGGAAGGATGACATGAGAATATTGCTTCGCACCAAGCATCTCTTCAGACTCATTGAAGAAACAGAGGAAGAGCCAGAATCAGATAAAGACAAAGATAAGTACATGAATAGGCTTGATGAAGCCATTGCACTCATGCTCTCCTCAGTCTCTGTAGATCTTCGATTTCACATCCAAGACTTGGACACTCCCAAGGAGGTTTGGGACAAGCTTGCTTCCCTATTTGATAAGCATGATGAGATGAGGACCCATCAGCTAGAAAATGATCTGATTACTCTCAATCCATCAGATTTTGAATCTCTAAATGAATTCATCTCAAAGTTCAAAAACCTGATATATCAATTGAAGCAATGCAAAGTAAAGAAGGATGAAGATCAGCTCATTCTTGCTATTCTCACAAAGATCAATTCAGACTACTCAGTCTTTGTATCCACCTTCCAAACAGTAAGGCTCACTACTCCAAATTGGAAGATGCCCACTCTTGATTCTTTCATTCAATCTCTTATTTCTGAGAATGATAAATTGATCCAAATGGGGATCATTCGATCTCCCAAATATCTAGCTCTTGTTGCAAGAGGAGATAAGGTAGCGAATGAAAGAGGGAAGCAAAGAGATGAGTCTGAATAGTCAAAAGAACCTTCAGGTTCAAAGAGAAGCAAGAAGAATGGCAAAGGCAAGGTCCTCTGCCCTTACTGTGGAAGGGGCTTCCATTCAGAAAGCTCCTGTATGAGAAGACAACTTGATGAAATGGATCTTCTTTTGAAAAGGCACAACATTTCTGTACCTGCTAGCGCAAGGAAGGAAGACTCTGAAGAAGAAGAAGAAGAAGAATACCCAAAGAAAGGACATGCATTGAAAGCTTGCTGCACATCAACACCTGCCTTCCTCATTGATTCTGGAGCTTCCAACCATATGGTTGCATACATAGAATCATTCTCTTCTTTTCAGTATTTTGATGGTCCTAGTATTAAGATGGGCAATAATAGTAAAGTACAAACCAAAGGGAAGGGCTCTATCCAACTTGAACATGGAAGGTTCAAAGATGTGTTGTTTGTTCCCTCACTAGCTTCAAACCTGTTATCTGTCTATCAGATGACCCATACTGGATCTCCAAAGCAAGTGATCTTTGGTCCTGACTCAGTGGAGATCATAGATATCTCTACTGGGAGCATCATAGAAAAGGGTATTGTGAATCATGCTTCAAGAGCATATGAGTTCTCACATTTCATGCCTCCTTCAGAACCAGTGCACTCTCAGCAGCCACCAGCAAGGAAAGGTAAAAACATTGCATCTACTTCTTTTGCAGCTTCTACTAGTATTGCAGATCCATCTATATCAGTTTATGACATTAAGATTCAGGGTGACTTAGATCTAGATTCAGTCCCTACTTCCAAACTGGAAGCTAGGAAGATGACTGGAAACTCACCTGACACTCAGAAATGAAAGACTCTTGCGCTATGTCATACTGTTTTGCCTCCTTCAGAGAGATGCAATAGACTTCCTATAAGATG